>JASANC010003603.1:0-77687 GCA_030248135.1 Theristus sp. LFF4_11 | reverse complement strand
CATGTATGCCCCACCATAGCGTCGCAGTCGCACAACCATGCTGGCTGGTACACAGACGTTGTGTCGAGTGTCCCAACACACCGTTGATTCGATTCACCATCACCATCAACAGTCAACCTGAACGTTGCGAGTGCACTTTCAGCAGCAGCAGCTCGTGACGTCGCCCGTGCAAACGCACGCCCAACCGGTCGTCCTCGATGCGTCGCAGTTGAGCGGCCTCGCCGGCACCAACGGCCAACAGGCGCTGTTCATTCCGATCAATGACGCCGCTGGGATGGGCGACGCTGGTAAAAGAACTGCCGAGTGTTTCAATCCAAGTTACAACCGTAGTTTCAATCCCAGAATCAATCCGAGTTTCAATCGTAGTTTCAATCAAAGTTCCAGTCCACAAGTTTCAACCCTAGGTTCCAATCTACGTTCCAATCTATATTTCTCAAGTCTAGTTTTCACTGTTCGTTTCAGCTGTTTTGTACTTTTTTCTTTCAGGCCCCAGCGGCTTTCAGACGTTACAAACAGTGGGTGGAGCTCAGTTGATCACGCTCGCTGCGCCACAGCAACAACAACAACAGCCACAAACGCTGTCCATTCAATTGCCCGTGATTGATCAGGCAACTGGACAGACCGTCTACCAGCAAGTGCAGGTAACATTCGCTTCTGTCTGAGACATTTGGTGGAATGAGATGCATTCATGAAATACTGTTTGGTGACGCACAGCTAGTAAACACCACACAGATTTATTCATTCGCGCTAGCAACGCATTATGACGCAGTGCTGTGTTATAGCACAGCAATATGTTGCGTTCATGAAAAAGCAGTTTCTGCACTAGCTAGGCGATTCTTGGCTTCAGATGTCACAAACAAACACCAGGAAACAGTGTATCTGCGTGTTTGTCTGGAACTGTACAGTATACGATTGAAATCACATGGGAAACAGAAAATGCACGGTTATCCTAGCGGGACTATACCATACCACTTGTTTTTGTTTACACAGGCCACCATCGTTCTACCACAACAACAACAACAACAACAATTGGTGCAGACACAACAACCGCAAACTCAACTCGTCACACAGTCGGAGCAGCAACGTCAACCTCAAAACAGCGTTCGCAGTTCCGCGAGTTCTTCAAAAGCCGTTCAAAACACGCAACCACTGACGCAAACAGTGCTACTGGGCGCCAATGCTGGCGCATTTCAACAATCCGTGCAACATCAACCACAACAGCAACAGCAGCAGCAACAACAACAGCCGTTCTTTATACCGCTACAATCGTTGCAGGTTTGAAGACTCGTTCCATATGTCAACATTTTTTTTGTCTTGGTCATTGAACAGTTTTTTCTTTCATAACTTTTTACACTGAATTCTGCTTCAGTCAAGCCAGCAGATTGTGGTGATGTCGCCAACGCACGGCACTGCGCCAGTCGTCAGTTCAGCGGGTTGGTTTTTTGGTTTTTTAAATTTATTTTAATTGAACTTTTGAACGAAACAACATTATAATTACGCCAGCCTTAGTCTGATATTGTTTGGACAAACAGTTGCCATACTGCCATACAAAGTAACCCCACAAAATACTGAGTTCAGTTCGCGCTGTACTAAAAGTCCACATCGAGCATCAAAGTTTATAGTTCCGATTGAGAATTCAGTCTAAAAACAAACTCAAAACTCATAAGACAGCTTCATTTTAAGCTGTTGCCTCAACGAGCCAATCACCACAACAACACAACCACGTGCAGTACATCACGCTGCCAACAACATCCACTGGTTACCAAGTGCCTCAAAGTCAGGCTCAGGCGATTCAACTGCAACATCACCCGGTGGTGCAGCAGTCAAATCAACAGCAACAGGTTCGAAACCAAACAAAAAGTTTGCTGCAGGGAACGTGTTTGGTTGTCAGCGTCTGGGTTCACAGTGGGGCTTCTCTGACCCTCCTGGGTTTTACCACGAATGTATTTCCACCCGGTCTTGATTCCACAAAAATTCCTGTTTTTTCGATTTTGTCATCCCTTTTCAAATATTCTTCCTTGATTATCAGGGAAGTTGGCGCACGATCGTGTCGAGACCTAGTATTCCGTGGACCCAGCGCGCAGTCGTGCGACGGTGTGTGAATGGAACTTGTTGAATCTGCCGCCATGCGGGATGAGAGCGCGCGTTTTTTAGATTTGCGACGATGTTCGCACCACATGGCGGCAGACTCAAACCAATTCATGCACACAACGTTTATCCGGCACGTCACGTCACGTTGCATTCATGGAGCAGAAAAACAGCAATGCGGCACGTCACGTTATCTTCAGAACACGAGCTCGTTCATAAAAGCATTCATACTTGACGTACATATACGTCGTGCATGAATTGGCCTTCCCTCACCACGTTCCCCATCCACCACACCGTCGCACTTTTGGAGTTTTTTTTTGCAACTCGGTAGCGTTGTTGTGCAACAGTTGTGTTTTTTAATCAACAACAGGTCTACATCGTGAATGCAACGACGGAGAACTACCAGCAGCAATGTCAGCAGTCCACGCCCGTGCAGCAGGTACGAGCTTTTATTTTGGTCCCGAGATTGAATGCGCTCATAGATAGGTAAACAGTTTCATGCATGACGCGGCAATTCAAAATCGGCAAACTGATCCGAGTCCCCTTGATAAGGCCGAGTCACTTGGGCAACTTTGAATTACCACATAAAGACTGAAACTAGTTTCCTTTTACGTCTGCAAACCCATTGAGTCGCAGAACGTAAAAACTTGATAATAGGTGCATCAGCAGCAACCGATGATTGCTGTTTCATTAATAGCACAATCACATGTTGTCGCAGTGTGTGCGCGTCTGCTGAACAATGCACCGACATGCTCACGTTCCCAGATTTAATTGAAATGCACCTATCCAGCTATGTTCATGTCCAATTGTGAGGCAAGATCAAGCTAACCACTTTCGTGCAGCCACAGCAGCAGCCGCAAGCACAAAGCCAATCGACGATCACGATGATGCCGAGCGGGCAGTGCGTCATACTGCAGAGTCCCACAAGCAACGCGAACACGAACGTTTCGCATTCGAGTGCAACCACCAATCAGCAGCCAGCTGCGCAAGCACACCAAGCACACCAAACGATGACGTTCATTCCCGTGCAAGTGGCCTCAACGAACGTGCACCAATTGCAGCCGGTCGAGTTTTTTTCATATTTGTTGTAAATTAAAATCTGTTCGTATGAAAGTCCACTGTCAATCGTGGTATCGTATCGCCCCTTCTGGCGTGCAGGGTGGAAAATCGGAAGTGGAAGATTCTGAAAAATCGGGTTGTTTTTGAAAACCCGCTTTTCTGACTGATTGGATAACCTGGGACAAAACGGTGCCTTGAAATGCGCGATATGGTTGCCCCTCTCTCGGTTGGGGAAGACTGTGTTTTTCAACCAGCGACATTTGAGCCGGGGAGATGGGAGGGGATTCTTATCGAAAAACCATGTTGATTGAAATGCAATCGTTTGTTTCTCGCAAGCAACATTTTGCGCACCGCGATTGCAGCAAGTCCGTCAGCCCACCCGTGTGTCACCGCAGAAATCGCCGCCGAGAAAACGAAACACGCCCGCAAACACGAGAGCCCCAGCGGGGGGCGGAGGAGGCAACGGCACTGCGGCAGCACAGCAATCGCGCACGGGACAACAGACGATCAAAATTGGTGCGTTGCTTCGTTGTAGCAGTGAACATGTGCGATTTGATCGTGGTTAGGCGAGTGGTTTAGTTCGAACCTGATTGTATGGCCTTGTGAGCGCGTAAGTCGCAGTCTGGAAACAATGCGCTCTGTTCATCACACAGCGATGTTGTTCCGCACAGTCACCAGCAAAAGTCGGAGGCACCATGGACGTAGCAGTCAGACAAGGACGGTGTAGTGATTTGTGGACTCGATTGAGAAAGAGCAATCAGCTTTGTGTTCCAGAGCACAATCAACTTTCCCCTATTCAAGATCAGCTTTTTCACCAAAAAACCGGTCGGTCATTTCCGCTATTATGAAGAACATTTTCAACCGCAATAAACGCGCGTTTCATTTCGACCAGGCGACACAACGTACGTGCAAGACGTGCACGACCCAACGAAATGGCATGAAGTCACCGATGAAACATCAGCAGCGCAGGCGACAGCGCCGAAGCCGGCGGTGCAACCGCAGAGTCAACCGAGGACACCGCAGCCTAAACAGGAGCCGGCTGTTTTCAACGAGCCTCCATCAACTTCGGACACGCAGACGATTCTCTTTGGTGCGTTGCGTTTGTCACAAGGAATAACCCGTTTTTTTAGCAAAAAAACTGGCTTTTTTGGCTTGAAAGTCGTGGAAACTTTTGTCGATCGATCACTCGTGTTTTCAACAGTTGAGCATCGCGCTTTAAAATTCGTACTTGTGTTGTTGTGATTTTATCAGTTGTGATTTTATCACGGACTTTAATTCAAATAACTTGTTGTTGTTGTGAAACGGATGATAGATTATCGTGAGACGTTTTGTCAAGCGTGGAAACCTGGGTGCTGGAAGTGCTGGGTTTGGCATGGGTTTTCTTCCCGGATGAATTTCGTGTCCAAAACTGCGCGAAAACGACATTTTAATAAAAGGTGGTGAAGTACGCGTGATGACTGCTTGCATTGTTCTGTCTGTTGTGTACCAGTTCTACTGCACGATATTTTTTCGTGCCTTTTCAGACACCGGCAACGGGCAACAGCAACAATTCGTGTTCAGAATCGCATCGCAAGTGCCGCAGCAGCTCATTGCCACTGGCGGTTCGTGAAATGCTGCCGAGCTGTTTTTTTTTGTTAGAAGCACATGTTTTTCAGATGTTCAGTTCGCACAAAAAAATGTTGCGCTGTCGCGAAAAGAAACGCACACATGCGTGCAGGTGTCTCTGATCCGCTTGAAACACGCCAGATTAGCGCGAGAATTGCACAGTTCAGGAGAATTGTTATGGTCCACTTTAATTTTCTCCACTGTTTTCCGGCTTTCAATTTTGTTGCGTGAGCTCGGTCAGTCTGTCCGCATGTGTTTGCTTGTGACGGTGCAACAGCGTTTTCAAACACCTTCACTTCGGACGACGTTCCAAGGTGCGAGCCACGAAAACAATCGCATTTTGCTTTCAGTGAGCTCGCCAATGCAGTCGACGAAGCTCGTGTTCGCCACGGGCGGCCAAGGCATCGCGTTCAGCACGAAATACGAAGTCAGCGGCGACTACAAGAAGCGCCAGCCATGCGACTGTCCGCACTGCAAGCTGAATCCGCAGCTGTGCGTTGCGTTTTTTGTGCCTGATTTCTGAAAAAGAACCGTGTCCATTGTTCTTGACGTTCCGTTTCGCTGACGACTTTTGTTTTTTTGATCGATTGGTTCGTTCACGTGAAAAACACACGTGAGCAGGCGACCCCAACTGAACGTGTGCTTGTCGTTTGTGCGTGATACACGGGTGCTTCTTTATAAAGCCACTGGCGTCTTCGTCTGCCACTTCGGACAAGCATTTTGGCACAGCTACAAAAAATCAACCTGCACAATACTCCGCAAACATGCGAGCTAGGATTGCCTGAACACTTCTGCGATGCAATTGCATTTTTTTCGCAAAAAAATCGGATGCAAATGGCTAGAAAAAATGCAAATTGCAGCCAGTTGGATGCAAAATAACCAGCATATCAGAGTGAACTTGCGAAGAGCGCGACCAGTAAATTGCATTGATTGATGCGTTTCATGATGATGAAAACGTTGCAGACCACCGGAGAACCGCTACCGCAATCACATTTGTCACTACAAAGGCTGTGGGCGGACGTACGGCAAAACGTCACACCTGCGTGCGCACGTCAGGTGGGCCAGGTTTTATGGAAACATTTAGTGGACACCTTGGTTTGCATCACCTTTTACGCCTTCGTTCGCGTTTCGTTTCCTTTAGAATTGCTGGCCAAGTACTGGAAAAGTGATTCAATTGCGGCAAGAAAGTTTTCAGTGCGTGAAAAACCACTTCTACACAGAGGTCACGCCGGCATTTTTCCGTTCGAATGCAACTGGCAGAACTGCGGCAAAAAGTTCACACGCTCCGACGAACTGCAACGCCACACGCGGACGCACGGCGGTGGGTGCAATGGTGAATGCTTTGAGGGCGCGCACTGAACACCACCAGAGTAGTCACTGTTTGTGACTGTATTGTGGATTTATTCAAACGTGTCCGGACTAAAATAACGTCATTTGCTTTAAAAACGCCCGTTTGTCAAAGTACAGGCACTAAAATGTCAGTTTGGTGTGACTGATGTGACATTCACCATTTGCTTACGGGAAGAAATCGGCTAAACGGAAAGTCTGTTTTGCAGTGAACGGCAAGCGCATGTTTGGCGGCATATGACGTCATTTCAGTGGGACACGTTTAAAAAATAGGTCATACCTTTCTGAGGTTGCACACTGAGCAGACCAGTGTTTGCGTGCCAGTGTATTTGTCAGCAGAGACTATGAGAACGCTGAAGTTTCGACGATTGTAGAATTAGGAAACAACGGAAAAAACAGTGAATCTAACTTCAAATCAATCAGTTTCATACGGACCTATGTGAACCCATGGAATACCTCGGTGGCGGGCCCGCAAGAAAATTGTCGGGCTAAACGCCGAGTTGCGGGCTAAACAACAAAACATTAGCTGTTGTTGTTGTTGTGATTTTTAGGCGATGTTTTTAGCCAGGGCTAACCCAGAGAAGCGTACAGAACGCTATTGAATAGGGCGCCCATCGAGTTTTCTCTGTCATTAAGTGCCTATACACCCCTCGGCAGGGCTCGATCCCCCGAGCGCACAGACTGTAGTCTAACGCACTACCACCAGGTCACGAGGGTGACAAGCTGTCACGCTTTTGCGGTCTTAAAAACGTAACACCCGTTTTTTTTGCGGGCCCAGCACCGGTTTGCGGGCCTACAACCGCCCCCACCGCCCCCCCCCCCCCCACTGAAATATGTAATCTCGCGGGCTTAAAACTGTTGCACCGAATGGCGAATACCACTTGTTTGCGGGCTGCTACGCCGGCTCGCTCTCTTGCGGGCCCGTCACCGAGGTACCCCACACGAGGTCGCATAGAATGGTTTTCATAACATTGGATAACCACGTGATCCGTCGAAGGTCGAATCCACTGACACACTCAATGCGAAGCTCTCTGTATCGCGCGTCAGCCACTGTGTGTGATTGCTATTTTGTCCATTCTGCTATTTGCTATTGTAAGACCATTCTGTGCTGCTGCCAGGCGCCAAGAGCTACACATGCGCCACGTGCGGCAAGGGCTTCATTCGCAGCGACCATCTGCGCAAACACGAGCGAACACACCATCAAACGACAGTCGACCGCGCCCGGAAGGTCGGCGAATTGAAGTTCGTGAACTCGAGAGCTCAACAGACGAAACGGCCGAAGGTGCAGTGCGATCCGAAGTTGATACTGACGACCGTGGAGCAAGTGATCGCTGGCGTCGAGGGCTGAGTCCGTTCGTCACCTCTGTTGGAGTGTCAACTGTCTCGGCGTTCAGTTGTGCGCCACCAATGATTTGAATTTGTCTGAAAACAGATTTGAATACAAACAAAATCGCCGTCGGTTGTAGCTCGGAAGATTGCCTCGGAAGCATCGGAATACTGTCGGCTGAATTGGTGATCTTTGTGGCGTCGATTCTGATCTTCTTTGCGCAATGGAACAGCGCGACAAGCCACTGGAGCATGCGACCATATATTCGTCCTTGTGTTCTGTATTTTCGTTTTCACTTTAACGACAGGACTGCTATTGAACAAATTTGAAACGTTGCTTTTAGTTTGTTGCATTATCAATTTTTGGTTGCTTTTCTATTTCTGTACTATTGAGCGAGTTTCGATTTCGAAATGTTGAAGATGTGTGTGTCCGTAGTTGGGGTGCCAGTTGCTAGTTTTATGCGTCATCGTTTCACAACAGTTTTCGCTGGCTTCATCCGTCCTTTTAGTCTAACCGTGCCGGCCGTTTTGGTTAACTGAAATAAAGTGTGTTTTATTCAAAAAGCTCGGTTATGTCGGCAACGGTCTAAAACTCAAACAATCCGACTCGCCGAGCACACCGTCATCACACACAACCGCTTGGTTGTTGGTGGTCCAGCAAGTGAGCCATTCATACACACCGGGGTGCACACACTTCAAACTTCTTTTTTTCAAATTAGTGAATAGTTTAGTTTGTGAAGTTGTTTTTTCATTTGCCGCTTTCAAACAGTGACCGAAATTGAACATGTGATTCTTTTTTTATATTTATTTTTGTTTTGAAATTCTGATATTCTGTTCTGATACACGGAAAAGTCATTCTAAGCAACACAATGCACCAATTATCACATTGATTCAGCTGATAATATCTTTCTACTTCTGACAATGAACAACAACAAAAACGTAAAACAACAAAATCAACTTCATTGGCTTGAATATAGAGTCGATTTTCGACAACTCAAATTGCACAAACACAATTCAAATACCCAGGAATTATGCAAAGAACAATTGAAAAACTCCGAAAGACAACGAAAGACAACAACCGATTATGTTCCCAAAAAAACCAATTATCTCAGAAACCGCAAATGTTCTGTACACAAAACAATGTTTTTTTAGCTTTGTAGAATGCCTTCGGCAATTTCAGAAAGTGAAAGCCCACACACAGCATGAGGTGATTATTTTTAACAATCTCCTTTTCTCTGAAGAGTAGGAAAAAGAACAACGGCAAAAATTATGACATAGAAAACACGTAAAAAATTCTTTAGTTATTGAAGTTAAGCCTCGAATGCAAGAAGTTGGCGAACCAATCGAACTGATCGACAATACTGGCAGCAACAATGTCGTTTTTTTCTCGTTCTTTTCTTTTGCGTTCAGGGCTCAACGAAGTAGGTGTAATTGTTGTTTCTAAACTGATCCCATTCACTGACTCTTTTATTGAAACACAAACAACACGCTGATTGGCTCTGGCTGCAGGCTGCATCATAAGTTGTATATACAGTTTGTACATGTGGGTATGTGCAAGCAATCAGCATGACTTATTCAAATTAAGCAATCAATTTTTGGTTTGCCTTTAGAAGTGGTACAGCCTAGAAGAAAAACAGAGCGCCACAAGTTTTCTCTCACAGTGACTAACCATGTTGATTGTAATCCCATTTCACACAGTCACTCCCTCAGTCCAGTGTGAAAACAACATGGAGAAACTTCATTCAGAGACACCAGACCATCGAAGAGATTTTTGAAACAGATTTTTCTGAAGACAGTGTACTATCTGTTTAAAAAAAGCACTGTTGCACAGTAGCACAATTTTCAACGCACACGACACACGCACTAGTATTTACGTGTTTGGTGACTGTGCAACATCGTGTCACAGGAGAGAGTGCACGGAATTCAGGTAAAATCTCTGCGGACAATTTCCGGTTTGAAAACCAAAAGGCATTTTTCTCCAAACGCGCCCTGAACACACACAGAACATCACGCAATGCCAATGATGCCGCATGCGTAGCGCGCGCCGGCGTTGCCGGTCTTGAGGCTGTCCTCGTTGCCGCCCAGTCCCAAATCGTCCGCGCCCGCGTGCACCACCAACGTGCGACCAATCACGTTGTTCTGCACGCCCGTCAACCGAATCGTGCGGTCGACAAAACTGCAATGGAGAAAAGCAAACGAAAAGTTTGAACGCGCAGCTTGTCATGCGAAACATCCTCTAAATGTTCACTCTAAATGGCTTCTGTTTTCACTCTGATTTATGGGCAGTCAGCTGAATTGGTCGGTGATCACGTGATGCATGCGCTTTCCGTGCAGGCGATGCTGTGTGAGGCGGAGACTGACCTGCACAGAAAACCTGCCTCACATGATCACCGACCAATCAGCCGATTGCCTGTAATTCAAAGTTGTACTGTAGCTGCCCCAGGCACCACAAACGCCCATGTGTCCCGCGTGAACGGACGTGAACGCAGCGATGCCGTCCGCGTCTGCGATGACGTTGCCCAAGTCGCCGACGTGTCGCTCGTGCGCTGACTGTGCGCCGTGCCTCTGATTGGTCGGATTGAAGTGCGCGCCAGCAGACGTGCAGTTCATGGTGCCGAGCTCGTGGATGTGAAAGCCGTGCGCGCCCGGCGACAGTCCGGTGATGTAGCCGGAGACATGCACCTGTGCTCCGTCACACACACATTGATACTCCGTGTCGTGTGTTCACATGGGCGCTGCCCTTCTTTTCTAAAATCCGCTTCAGGTAAAACACGCTCGTTGTCGGACATTGCTAAAACGGACTTGATTTAAATCTTAATCCTGAAGCCTAATCCTAAGCCAAACCTGATCCTAACCTAATCCTAACCTAAGCCAAGCCTTTTCAAGAAGGAAGATGTCAGAAAAACTGCGTTTTGAACAAGTTTTTGTTGGGGCCGGAGCGTGTGCACGCGCGCTAGTGGATCATGAGCATGAGCATGCCGATGCCACGTGCGCGTGCGTTTTAAAAAAGAAGCGCCAGGTGGAAACATTCGTCTTGTCTGTGCCCACTGTGTCGCTGATGTTTCAGCCAGACATTACAGCCCGTCTGTGCTGGCCATATCATTTTTTGTTGGGCTATCCAGTCCGGGCCGTGTCGTGTCTACGGACGAGCTCCTCATTGCAAATGTTTTATTTTTGAATATTCAACCGTTGCACTTAAGCAATTGCGACCGAATTCGCTCCAACTCACCTCTCCAAGCTCATTGTATTCCTCAAACAGCACGTGGCCAATGTCGAGGAACCATCGCGTCACCTCCGGATCCACCTTGAAGATCAGGGCACCTGCGGAGGAGGATGGCTGAGGATCGACGAAATCTGAACAAAAGCTTCTGTACGGTTTATCAAATTTAGTCAACTGAGTGTATAAATTCAAGAAAAAATGATCGTTGCATCGTCTTCAGCGTACTGCACAGCGAGGCGGGTGTTGTTGTCCTACTGTCGTGGCTGGCTAGGAGCCATCACCGTGCGGTTACCCATCCGCTACACTCTCATTAGTACCGGAGTTTGCTACGTTAAAGTTTCTGGGGCTAATGGTAGGGAGCTACTACGGTATGGTACAATACGGTACGGTATGTACTTCTTTCAGGATGCAAAGACCGCGCGGAATTATTTTGGCATTCTTGAAAAAGGCAACTTCTAGTCTGCGACTGATTCCGCCTTGATGGAGAATACAAGGACTGCCGTAGTTATTATGTAGTTACAAAGAAAATCAAGAGCGCACTTTCATACTGCGGCTGTGGCTCCGCTTCCGGTTGAAACCACTGATTCTCAATGTAGTGCGGCTCCGTGGTCGTCCGTTGTGTCGTCGTCGTCGTCGTCGTTGGAACGAATTCGACCTGCGCCCGTTTCACGTGTGCCCGCTGCTGCTGAACGGACGGCGTGCAGTGCGATTTTTTCGGCTTGCATTCGGACGTGAGCGCGTTTTTCACTGAAAAATTACAAACAAATTCACGAAAAAAAGTAAAATCTAAAATTCTATGCTATTTTTGCGCCATTTGGATTGCCACCCAATACTACTTCCAAATCCCAATCATATTCCCATTCCAATTTTCAATCCTATTCCTATCTCAATCCTATTTGAAATCCTAATCCTATCCTATCCCAATCATATTCCCAATGCTAATCCTATCCTATCCCAATCCTAGTCCTTATCTACTCCCTTATCCAAAGATATTTTTCGATTTTGCTTGCACGACGGTGCATGGTTGGCTTAACGGAAATTCTTATTTGTTTGTTTGTTATACTGCCGAAACACAAATTTGACGACTGAGTGGCAGTTCATTGCAGTCGGTACTTTTGGTTGTAGAAACAAAATCAAAAATCTTTTTGGAATGAGATTAGGATTTGGAATAGCATTGGGGAATAAGAGTGGGATAGGATTAAAGATTCCAAAAAGGATATTAATTTGGGTTAGATTTTGGTGGGATTAGAATGGGAGTCCAAATGGCGTAGGAATAGCATGTGCCTGGATAGTACCAATCAACGAGTCCGGTTCAAACGGAACGTAAGAATCAAACGCAAAACGAGGAAGACAGCAAAGACACTCACAAGTGCAACCACATGTCCCGCAAGCCTGCTGGCAGTTCACCCGCATAAAGAATGGATTCGTTTTGCAAAAGCCTCGCTCCCACCAACCACAGCAATCCTAAATATGCAGCGAAAATCTTGAATTTCGATTCAATTCCAAAATTATCTCAATCGAAAGCAGAGTACGGTTTGGTTTCTGTCCACTACTGCATGTTTCTTTCATTTTTTTCGCAGAAGCTTTGAACTTACACAACACACGAAACTTTGAATATAAGCAGAATGAACAGAGATACGGCCGTGGCCGTGCTGTTCTTGTTCACCTGGTATTTGTCGGCGCATTGTTCGTTGTTCATGGCTGCTGGCAGCGGCGTCGGCTCGAACTCTCTCGGCAGCAGTTCTTGTCCAGCCTGCAGCTCGCATTCCGCCGCGACACGAACCTCCAGGCAGTTCGCCTTGTTCGGTTCTAAAGTGTTTTCATGGAAAATCTCCGTCCTGTGTCTTATCAAGTATTTTTTTCTGTCGGAAAACCTTTCATTATATACTTATGTTCAAGACATGAAACAATGCATGAAACGCTAATCAAAAGTTGAAAGTGTCTTTCAAAAGTACGTTGCGCATCGAACACCGATCGTGTGTGAACGACCGCTTGTTCCACGCAAGACGTAGTATTGCACGGTAGTCATTAGCAAAGCAAAACGCGCCAGCCAAGCCAGTGGCACAATATGCAATTGGCCAAAAGCGCACTAAGGAAATTGATTAATTGAAAACATTTTTTTAATTAGAACAATGAGAAAAAAATTCAAAGAAACGCATTTCACACGCGCGCGCATACCCGGACAGTCGCAGACGCTGCAGGCCCTTGGACAGTGGTTCGCCATGTAACGCTTGTTGAACTTGCATTCGCCCGCGGCCGCCCAGAAGCAGCATTTCTGAAAAAAGAGAGAAAAAACTAGACACGAATAGAAATTGTTCTGCGGCATCTCATGTGCATGATTCTTTGATGAAATGTTAACAAATAGAAATGACTTTGAACCTGTTTCTCAATCAACAGGCGTCTGTCTGTGGTGGTATCAACAGGTCATCTATGGTTGTATCAACCAAATACAAAACCAAATACCAATCAACATTATCTGACAACAAGTCTTCCCTGTGTCTGTTTTCAAGGTTCACTGAGCACAAGATCTTTTTTAGAGTCCGTTTTCCATCGGCGCTCCGCCTCCGGTGTCCGTCGCACTGACCGTGGAGAGGCGCCGCGGTATGTCACAACTTGGCGAAACCGCAAAAACAGCGAACTGTGTCTTTCGTTGCACCGTTTTAAAGCCAATTCATGCACACAAATTTTTACGGCACGTCACGTCACGTCACGTCACGTCACGTCACGTCACGTCACGTCACTTCACGTCACGTCTTCATTCATAATGCAAAAAAAAACAGCAATCCGGCACGTCAAGTTGTCTTTAAAACACGTGCTCGTGTATACCCGCATTCATACATGACGTGCCGTGACGTGACGTGCCGGATATATATACGTCTTGCATGAATTGGCTTTTAAATGAAAATGCAGAAAAGTAAGCTAATATCGCAGGAACCATTCACCAAACCTCGTGTTTATCGACGCATGGATTCCGCTGTGCGTCGATGTGTGTGACCACAAATGAAGCAAAAAGTATCGATACTGTATGCAGCAGTCCGAAGTCAATCATGTTGGCAGTGTTCGTGTGGTGTCCTTTTCGCTGCCTTTTTTGTGTGATTTTTTTATCTGAAAAAGAAAATTCAACCTTAGAAATTGCTTTTCCTCTTGCCATTGAACCATAAATGCTTTGGAGTGCATGCGGAGGCAGTTCTAAAGGGCAAACGATTAGAATTTTTTTTCGCATATTTTCTTTTGGCGTTTGGCTGTAATTTAATGGGAAACTCCACTGGAGGTCCACACAAGAAGTACGGCACAAACAAACGTGCTCTCGACGACGCACTATGCAATCAAAAGTCAACGAAAGATTTACATTCGTGTGAGCCAAAACAATAGTTTTGTAAAAATCGGTTAAAAAAGTGAAAACAGCAAATCCATCGACAGCGAAAGAAACTACTGCGTGGTGAGATAAAAATGGTGCACCCACAGAAATTATTATTGGTGTTATTCACGGATATTTTCAAAACATTAATGAAGTAAAAGACGCATACGTATAGACAAAAAAGTCAACTGAATAAGAGATTATTGAAGAAACAGAAAAAGGGAAATCAAATGTGATTTTTGTCAAGTTTCACATAAAACAGAAGGCAAGACAGGCAGACCAATTCTTGTTCTATGAAGATTTATGAGTCTGCTGAGCGCATGCATGCCAAATGTCAACAAAATTATCGCGCAAAGTTCGATTTGCTTTGTTTTTTCATATTTCCGCACTACTGGAGCCATGACATAAACATCTGCTAATTTGAGTGAAATATTTTATATTTTTGTCCTATCTGTGCTAAATATCACATCACCAAAACCAAACTACTGAAATACAATACAATTTTCAACAATACAATTTTCAACAACCGTTTCACCGTGATTCACCTAAATGATTACCTGTTATGTTTACGCGTGTCTGTCAGCGTCTCCCGTATGTCTTCCCCTTTATGGTTTGTTATCACCAACCAGTGAGCAAACGATTTCACTTTTAACAGTGGGTTTTTAAAAACCGCACAAAAAAGGACAATGACGATTATCATGAATGAGAACAGTTTGGTGTACTTGCGTAAAACAGCCGACTGAACAATTCCGACGACTGTTCTGTTTTGTTTTTCTCTGGGTGGAAGTCGTAAAAGTTTGTCATGGCGATGACATATTGTGCAACCGCTCTCCGCATCGCACGCCCTATTGAGCAATGCACCTAATCATGAACGGCGATGACAACAATGATCGTGTTTTTCAATCGTGTTCAAAAGAATAATTAATGATACTTCACGTCGCACACGCCTAGTGTAATGATGATACAAAACAAAGTCTAAACAAAAAAAAACAAAAAGCGTTTTTGAATAATGAATGAACTGTGTAATCAGCATTATGCACTTGTGTGTAACGGTGTTTCATATGGCGAACTACGACATATGACAAAATTCGGATTGGAGGAGCAGTACAAAAAACAAGTACGTTTCAGTTGTCCAACAATGAATACGTACGGCATGGCCGATTAAACATGGCAGCTGTTTGCAGGGTGCAGTGAGCCCCGCGAAATTTGAATTAATGGAAAAAGACGTTCAGAAACCCAATTGTGGGCGAAATTTCACGTGTTTTTTTTAAATAATTCAGTGGTTCTT
The DNA here is from genome assembly GCA_030248135.1 of Theristus sp. LFF4_11. NCBI lineage: Eukaryota > Metazoa > Nematoda > Chromadorea > Monhysterida > Xyalidae > Theristus > Theristus sp. LFF4_11. Next base: position 62,396 of record JASANC010003603.1, on the reverse strand, counting down.
TGGGTTATTCCGTCAGTTGGTCCCTTGCACACGCGATTGGATAAAATCAGCATTTTTGAAAACACAACTCCTGGTCTGCAACCTCGCCTTGATTGAGAAGACCAGGACTGCTTTATTTGTTCGGCCATACGAGTGAACAACAAGATGTAACTAACGACAATAACTGCAGTCATACCAGTGCCCTAAACGATGTTCTTCTGGAGTTCAAGACAACAACCAGAATCAAAACCATTTTTCAAAACACTATCCTGTAACTGACGACAGTTATGCTCCAAACAAAATAAATGCTCCAAACAATATCCTGGGTCGCAAGACAATTACCGCCACAGCCAAAGCAATTTGCTCCAAACATTGTGCTTGGTCTGGAACTCAAGTGAACAACCATGGTCAAAAAGCAGTTGCTTCAAACAACATACTGGAACTCAAGTGAACAACCATGGTCAAAGCAGTTGCTTCACTGGAACTCAAGTGAACAACCACGGTCAAAGCAGTTGCTTCAAACAACATACTGGAACTCAAGTGAACAACCATGGTCAAAGCAGTTGCTTCAAACAACATACTGGAACTCAAGTGAACAACCATGGTCAAAGCAGTTGCTTCAAACAACATCCTGGCACTCAAGTTAACAACCATGGTCAAAGCAGTACCACTGGAACTCAAGTGAACAACCATGGTCAAAGCAGTTGCTTCAAACAACATACTGGAACTCAAGTGAACAACCATGGTCAAAGCAGTTGCTTCAAACAACATCCTGGCACTCAAGTTAACAACCATGGTCAAAGCAGTTGCTTCAAACAACATACTGGAACTCAAGACAGTAACCACGGTCAAAGCAATCGCTCTAAACAAAATTCTGGAACTAAAGATAACAACCATAAGAGTCAAAGGAATTGCTCCAAACCAAACAGTATCTTATTCTGGAACTTAATATGACAACCACGGTTAAAGCAAGTGCTGCAAAACAACACAGTGAACTCAAGACCAGAATCAATGCAACTTTTGCTTCATAAAAACAATATCTTGCAACTCCGGATATAAAAAGTCTAGAATTGTAATATGATTATTTGAGATTATAGAACAAAAAATTATTTCCTGAAATACAACAATCGGACAGTAAAACGGAAAGTTACATGATAATCTGCGCATTTCTAGAGCTATTCTGAGCGCATTTGGTGCAGCAGTTTACGCAATAGCGAATAAACGCGAAACGCACTCGGGTACAGCGGTAAATTTTTTGCATAATTTTTTTGCCACAACGTTCTGAAAAAAAATCACGGTGCGCTATCAACACGGCCACATGGTTTTTTATCACTGCAACCGTCTCATAACGCCGTGTATGTCTGTTGGTTAAAGGTAACACTGTGTCCTTATATGCTGTAATCTAGGCTATATTTACAGTTTTGCAGTGGAATAACGCAACACAGCCGATGATTTCAGTTTTATTGAGAAAAATTGATGGAAAAAAGTGAAACTGCGCTACAACCACTCACTCACTCATCACTAGCCCACTTTGTTAAAAACCTATACAGCCTCTGTAGTTAACCGAAATTTGCGTAAAATTTTCTCAACGACATTATTATTTGTCTCAATCTTGCAGTTGCCGAGACGTGCACATAATGAACGAACTAATATTTGTAACGGATTTGGCAAAACGGGCGTATTACGCCGTGGTCGTAGTGCACAGACATGATGCGATCAAAAAGTGAAATGTTTTTACAAAAACAACCGTCTCTCTCGTTGAAAGACAGGCCACGGATTTGTGGATGAGCGTACGTTGCATATCAACATCAGCGTACAAATGATAACCTTTAACAGCCTTACATAAAAAACAACAACAAAAAGTCATTTCGATAAAGGTTTGGGATCGAGAAAAACACTTTTTAAAATACGTACATGATTACATCATAAAGGATAAAACAAAACAAACAGAAAAAGTGTCGTTCTCATCCGGAATACGCGTCTTATCTTGCTGATTGATGTTGCAGTTTCTGAAAAAATTATCCGTTATTTTTTTGTCACACAATGAAACCATCGTGTCCGAACCCGCAAATGCGTCCAGTAAATGTGTGTCATTCATTATTACTGTATTTGTGTTGCGAATGTTTAATTAAAATTTACAAAAAAACTTTGCATTCTGGTCTTTTTTGACGATATTCAAGAAAAATGTTTAACACCATTCAAACAAAAACTTTGTAATTTGTGTTCCGACTTTCCAAACCCTGACACTAAACCGTTGTTCCCTGTGTTCCACACGCGTGCATGCTGGGTACACAGGAGATACACAATTGTCGAGTGGAGTGCGCAATAAACTTCACAAAACCGTTGTTTTCACTTTTCGCCGCGTTAATTTTGATGAAATTCGCCGAATAATGTGCATTCATTTATTATACTACCAAAAACTTAAAAAAATGTGATTGTTGTTTTGTTTATGTCGTAAATTTCGATTTCGGTCAGAGATTGTTATCACCGAATCACCGACCGGGCACAACAACAAGCAACGTTCTTCAATGTTTGCATTCGACTACAGTCGGCACATGGTTACGAAACATTTTGTGGTGATTTGAATTTGTCACGTTGAATTGATTTGTTTTTATTTTCGATCAACATGCGAAAATCATTAAATGCCGTCATGGGGATAGAAAAAATCCTTCAGCGCTTGACCGCAAAGATATTGAATACCATTAACCGTTATTCAATTTTTAACGTAAACGTATATGCAGTAGTATCTAGATACTTTATTATCTTTATTCGGCTTGGTTTTGTTGCAACAATGAAACAAAAATAAAACAACTTCAATAAAAAAGGTTGTTCGTTGTTCTACTGTTGAAAAACATAAAGTATTGTTTTTGAACCTGTCATTTTTTTGTGGAGAACACAGCGCATACAAAACTTTGAACTTACAGTTAGAAGAACGAATGTCTCGTGCTTGGTAAAAATGGCTAAATATGAGTTCTTGTAACTCCGATTCCATTCTTTCTTCTTTCGGGAGCTCTGTCATCTGCGGAAAAAAACTGACAGTCGTCGAAAATTAAGACAACAAACAAAACTGACATTGGTTTCCGTTCAACCAATAACTGAAACAATTCAACCAGGTTTTATGAAACTTGAAACACTGTATGCTGACATGAAACTAACTGGTACTCAAATTGACTGGAATGGAACGAATGTGGAAAATTATTCAGTCGCTGAATGACATAAAACTTGATCGGGAAAATTATTTCACACGGTACATCTTTGGATACAGATTCAATTTTAATAACAGCAGTGCAAATCAACTGGACATAATCTTTGGCAAAACGGCAAAAACACGGAAATAACTTTAGCAACAACGAATTCAAATAAAAATGCAGCAGATCAACTGCGAATAGCGCAGCTAATCGGCTACAATTAAAGTTCACTCGCTCAAGATTTGACACTGGAACTAACGCGGGTCAAATGGTCAAAAAAGCAAATGTCAGGTAACATCGAACAATAGATCCGAAGTGTTGTACATAACGCAGTCATCGGTGTTCTGTTGTTTTTTTTGATCAGAGAAAATAAACATGGCAAAAACAAGCTAAACATAAAACTAAACGTTCTTAGCATTCACATCGGAACTAGGCACAGCCGCAGAACAAACAAAACCAGTGCAAATCAGCCCACTCATCCAGGAAATTGAATTTTCACAAATCTTGAAGTGGTATTGTTTTCCTGATGATTGTCCTTTTCGTCATCGTTTCTACTTTTTTCTTCACTGCTCCATAATGCCAATGACGCCGCAGGCAAAGCGCGCGCCGGCGTTGCCGGTCTGGCGGCTTTGCTCGTTGCCACCACGACCCTCGTCGTCCTCGCCCTTGTGGACGACCAGTGCACGCCCGGCGATACTGTGCGCACCACTCAACTTGATCGTTCGATCGACAAAACTGCAATACAGTTGGTGCACCTGTTTTTTATTTGATTTGCTGGCGAATAGTTCACGGGCCGCAGGCGCGAGAAAATAGTTCGGACTTTGACTTGAGCTTCAGCCAGACGAAACATTGAAACAAACAACAACATGTTGCCACGTTTACTTGCAGCATACTTTCTTGATCAGTGGTCAACAGCAGCGTAGCATGTAGCGTAGCATGTAGCGTGGTAGCATAACATGTCACGTAACATGTCACATAACATGTCACATAACATGTCACATAACATGTCACATAACATGTTACATAATATGTCACATAATATGTCACATAACATGTCACATAACATGTCACATAACATGTCACATAACATGTCACATAACATGTCACATAACATGTTACATAACATGTCACATAACATGTCACATAACATGTCACATAACATGTCACATAACATGTCACATAACATGTCACATAACATGTCACATAACATGTCACATAACATGTCACATAACATGTCCCGTAACATGCATCGCATGCACGTTTCCCACCTGAACACGGCCACACCGTCCACGTCGGCCTCGATGTTGCCGAGGTCGCCGACGTGTCGCACGGTCGACTCGCGTGCGCCGTGCGGCTGATCGGTCGGGTTGAAGTGTCCGCCAGCGTCCGTGCAATTGATGGTGCCCTTCGCGTGCACGTGAAAACCGTGCCGACCGGGCCGCAGACCGCGCACGTAGCCGGACACACGCACCGCATCGTCGGCGGTCTCCTCGAACACGACACGACCCGCGATCAGCAGCCAGCTGCCCGTCACGTGCACCCGCAGCAGGTGCGCCTCGGCGCTTCGACCGCCTGCCGCGCGACGGAACAAACCGCAACATTGGTACGGTCGAATGATGGATTATAAGACTGACAGCTGATTGGTTGGTGGTCACGTGTGATGCATGCCTTCTGTGCAGAGGCGGGAGTCTCTGTCCTGTCAGCCTAAGCCTAAGCCTAAGCATGCGTCACGTGATCTCCGACCAATTAGCTGACAGCCGGTAATTTAGAGTTCGACGGTTGAAACAGATTACGCGACAAGTCGGAAACGGCTTGCAAATCGACTGCGTTTTTGCTAATAACGTGCGGCACATTTCGCTGGTATAGAAAACAACAGTGGCGCACCCTGTCTGATGACGGCAATGCCGCGGTCGCTGTCGTGTGCGAACGCGGTCTTGATCGGTTGCACGTGCAGCTGGCGCGACTGCAATGGATCAGTGGCGGCGGGCGACTGCTGGCAACAATGCGCGAACAGCTCCATCTGGACGCAGTTCGTGTTCACCGGACAGAAGATGTCGTCACACGATCTGGAACGAACAGAAAAAACAGTGGTGTGGGGCGCATTTGTTCCAGCTATCCAAGAAAAACTCTGGCAATTTTTTTTCATTCGGCTATGCAAACACAGTGCACTGCGTGTTGATGATGCACATATCGGAGTAATCAGGATTCAAAATGCACCACTGGTTGGATAGTATGTAGAACTTTTTTGAAAAAGTGCAGTTGGTTCTTCTAACCCCTGTATTAATGCAGAGTCACCAACAAACACACTGGCAACCGGCTCACATGCGCTATAATACAACTCATGTTGTGTGTGTGAACGTGTGTTTTTGTGATTGATGTGCAACAAATACTGTGTCACACTCATAACCGTGTGCATTGTCAGCGGAAACTACGTATACTGCACATATGATCTTGACATAAAATGTGTAAAGAGATTAGTGGAACAAATAAACGAAGCAAACAAAACGAAGTATTTCACCTGCCGAGCAGAACCAACGGCACCCCATTGTCTGTCATTGTCACCGGATCAGTGAGATTCTCTTCACCGTTTGCATTGATCGATTTGCACTTTGGCTCGTAATTCCGTGCGTACAGTGCTGCATGATAATAAAAAATGTGTTTTTGTTACCACCAAAGCAAATAAGCAGCGATTTTTTGCTACACTTTGCAAAAACAAACCCGCAAACCTTCGCTGTTCTGCTGGCAACAGGAGCCGAAGAATGCGCCCATGCGACAGATGTACCCCGGTGGACAGGCACCGCTGTTCGGACCACCGAAGTTGCAGAGCACTTGCTCGCCAAGTACGTCCTTCGCTGGCTCACTGTTGCCCGCACACGTCGGGCTGTCCGCTGGAAGATAAAAGGCGAATTTTAGAATTTTTCCTATGTTTGGAGGCAGAGACTCGTTTCGAGAAGACTAAAATTTTATAGTTTACCCTTGCGTAAATGCTGACGCCACCGTTTGCACTAGACTTCTCTTAGAATTGTCAAGTGGAAGCGCGATAAAAAAGCTTTCGGGTGTACAATTTCATCCTTGAACAAAATGTTTGAACACGAACACTTTTTTCCGAGCGAACACCAAACAAAGTAAACACTGCTCACCCGGTTTACAGATGTTACACTCGCCCCACGTCTCGAACGCGTTCACGATTCTGATGTCGAAGTCGGCGCAGACCAGCAGAGCGATCGCAAGACATTCGTGGTGCGCCGGCACCCACGTCCACATTCGTCGGCGCACGGGTTTCCGGCAGTTCAACACGGACTGCTGAACGGGCGCTTCGAGCGTGCATCGACGGTGCGGACTGTTCAGTTCGACTGCAAGTTTTGTTACGTGATGATCTTTTCCGAGACTGAAATGGAGAAGAATGGAGACGGAATGAATGCGAACGTGTTGCAACACCGCTGTGGGGAAAGCGACGCAGCTACGAAAATCAAACCCCTACAGTACAAAACACAAAGGTCTCAAAGCAGAAGCAGTGGCAGAAAAAAGTGCTGTTACTCGAGTAGGCTTTTATTCGCACAAGCTTGCTTACACCTGTCAGTACCGTAAAGTCTTGCATATAAGGTCTCCTTATACAAAATTGAAAATCAAAAATTTCTGAAAAAAGTGGAATTTCGTGTGACAGCCTTATAAGTGGGAGGAGGTCTTATAAAGCGAACATTAGGAATTCCGGGCCTTATAAACGGGGTAGGATTTCGACCAAGTCAAAATTTTGAATTTTTTGGTTTCCCGCCGTGTGACACTCCGCCCACTTTTGGGTGGGGGTCTTATAAGTGGGAGGAACCTTATATGCAAGACTTTACGGTATTTCTTTCGCACAATACGAAGCACGCGAACCTTTGAATACAAGTAAAAAGAAGTAACAGTAAGAAAGCAAACACCATAGTTGTGATGTGACTAAATATGACTTCTGGCAACTCCGGTTTCGTATTTATCTCTTTATTCATGTGCTCTGTATTTTGCGAAAGAAGTGACAGGTTCCAACAAAGCCACTGTACAGCTAACCATCGGAGAGATCGCTGAGCGACGGCCCCGGCGGCTGCGCGCGCCCGTTGCGTGTCGTGGTCACCTGCTGCAACAGGAACAGCTCGCTCGCGTCCACACTGTGCTTCCCGTTGATGGTGACGTCGCCAAATGCGGCCACCACCTGCTCCGCACAGCCGGTCTCCTTCGGGTGACAGTCGTTCAGCAACGCCGTTTGCACTGAGAATCGGAGAAAAAACGCACACACAAATGACGGAAACACACACAAGTGGACTTTTTGATTGACCTATAATCCCTATCGGTATTCGGTACACGCTAAAAAATCGTCCGTATCTGGCCGAGTCTGTCTGTAGCCGAAATTTGTGGAATTTCCAACTGTTTCAACGGTGAGTCTTGTCTTGTGCTTAGAAAATGGTCAGTTGCTCATTTTTACAAAATTCTGACTCGAACGCGACCCGGATTTGGACTCGGTGAATTTTCTCAGCGGGACCAGTGCACACGTAAACTACTGGAGTGTTTTTCACGAAACACCTTACAAAAACTTCCAGAACAAACAAACATGAACTTAAAAAATAATTTTTAACTAACATGTGCAACCGCAGGTACCGCAAGCCTTCTGACAGTTCGGTCGCATGAAAAATGGATTTGTCTTGCAAAATCCCCGTTTCTGCCATGCGCAGCAGTCCTGTAACAAGATTTGTTCAACCGAGTTGAAAACCCTTGATTTGAAAACAAACACACGTCAAAAGTGTCCGACCGACAATTGCACTTCGTTTTTGAGTGAAAAACAATTACAATCACGTACTGAGTCGTGCAACATTTCCACTTCTCGTGTGGTAATGGGAAACTGTATCTTGATGGTTTTGAAAACTGTTATATTGGTTGTTGTATTTTGAAATTTCCTAAAAAACAAAGTTAATAGCGTTGAACAATTTATGATAAAAAAACGCACGATGTATCTGTCACCGCAGACGGGATCAACGACTGGCGACGGAATCGGATCGGCATCCGGATTGTTTGGAATGCCGATTTCGCCCGGTCCCAGTTTGCATTCGGGCGATACGGACATTGGACATGAGTACTTGTTCAATTCTGTGTGGTGATATCCCGTTCTTTGCACAGACGTATTTTGCAGTTTGGTTCTTTTTTTTCAAATCAATTGATACAGTAGAAGCGACAAAAGAAAGATCACTTGAAACAAAACAACCTTTAGAAATGGTCACCTTTACAGTTGCAGATGCTGCATGAACGAGGACAGAACTCCGCCATGTACATGCGGTTGGTGAAACATTCGTTGGTCGCCGCCCAAAAGCAACATCGCTGAAATGTTTTCAGGGGTTGAAGAATTGCTGTAAAAAGGCAAAAAAATTGACAACATAAAACAAACATTGCTTCAGAATCTTAAGTCGAAAATCGCGCTACAAAAAACAAAGCACCAAATTAGTGACCGCAAAAAAATAATCCCTCTTGAGTCTTGGTGTTTCTTTTGGTGCCCCTTGTGCCCTCTTAGTGCCCACTTTGGTGACCATGAAAAAAAACTAAAAATAACTTCTACAGTTTACGGGAGACATTCTGGAGTTATATATTTCCAGTCCGAATCGTGAACTCGTCGTCATTTACTGTGGCAGGTCACAAAACCTGTCCAGCAATTTGGTTACATTTTCATTATGCAGCGATCAGCGATTACTTGCTGAGAAGTCTAAGAAGTGATTTTATTTTTGTTGATGGTCACCAAAAATTTAATCGCAGAGAGGGCGCAAGAATTTTGGTCGCGAGACTCAACGCGTGCATAGATGAGGTAAATAGTTTCATGCATGACGCGGGAATTCAAAATTGGCAAAGTGCTCCGAGTCTCCTAAATAGGGCCGGGGTCACTCAGGCTATTTTCAATTGCCCCATAACGATAGAGATTAGATTCCTTTCTAAGTCTGAACACGCATTGAGGTCTGAGGAGTCGCAGAACCCTCCAAAAAATTGATAATAACAGACTTCGTGTTTGTCGACGCAGTCAGCCGGTTGCAACTCCTGCCGCGTGCTGGACAGGGGAATGACGATTGAGGCAATGAGCGAAAATAAATGGTAGTGCATGTTTAAAGCCTGAATGATATGAAAACAATGAAAAATGCGTTCGAAAATCAATTTTCACCTTCTCAAAAACCAGTGGTTTTTCTTTTTCTAGTAAACTGTATTAGTATTCTGTCCATTTGAGTTCATTCTTCAGGGTAAACTTTTGGAAATGGAATCTATTCTGAATAACCTCAGGCTTTTGTGGATCAAAAATCCAAATCAAGAAACAAATTCGAACAAAGAAATAATAACCCGAAATCAAATTGCGTGTAACGTCATAATGACATTTTATGGTAATAAAATAACAGCGCAGGTGAAAAAAATCAACCGGAAATTTTTAATGGCGGTTCGGTGAAAATTTTATGTATTTCATGGGACAAAGTAGCACGATTGAAACACGGAACACATAACACATTCATTTGTGACCTTCTTTAAAAAAAAGTTTTTATTTACATAACACAACTTTGACACCTTTTCAGTAACAGCAGTTTTTTCACATCTTCAGTCAACTATTTTTACAACTTTATTGGCCAACCAATTAACAGGACAGACCGCAGCAGATACGCAGAACAGACAGTAATTTTTTTAACGAATAGTAAAGAATTAGTGATCTGCATTTTGTTTTCAAAGCGTTGATCATGATGGAAACAATGACAGGCGATGGTGCAGGACCAAGGTGCAAATTTCTACCAAACCCTGCGACAACTGTCGAATCTCAAATGAACGAACATGTTTGCTATTCAGCCCGTAAAGAAAATTAGTCAGAAAAAAAGGAAAGTTCAATGTCTTGCATTTGGTTTTTCAGTGTCCGTCCACTGTTCTTTTGTCGATCTAAGCTCTATTTCATGACGAGTTTTTCATGGTTAATAACCTGCAATTGCTCTCAGTACATTTGGGACACCGGAGCAGATGGGGCACGGCACGGGTAACAAGAAAACGTGCAATAAGAACAGAAAAAATCGTGTAGACATTCGGCAAAGGAACAACTTTTTTCAGTACGTCTTCAAGAACAACACGTAGTTCGCTGTTTTGATTAACCTTTGCCCGCATCTTTCACCGCACACATAAACAAACATTGAACTTCGATTTTGCGAATTTTCAGGCACATACGCGTGTTATTACCGTCGTTTCATCATGTGCGTTAAAAATATCGACGTTTTGTTGCGTTTTTGGATATGTATGGTGGTGCATCGTTAATTTCGGCGAGGGCTAATTCATCGTGTGTTAAGTTTTTTTTGACAAGTTCACGTATAAAAAGGTGATGAGCAGAACAGCGAATGGTTTTGATGCAAGAAAACTTGTGATTACATTTTCTGAAAATCCAACATTCATTGTGTGCGCAATGTACCCCAAAATTTCATTTGTTGTGTGACAGTTCGCAATAAACACAACGACAACTTGCCTTAATTCACCCACACCTGAAATACATTTGTATTTATACTGAACCTTCGTTGGTCGAGACGATTATCTCTGTTGGAAATTTAGGTTTTCACCTGTGTGTTTTTGTTTCAGTGTTGATTTCAAAAAACAGTATTAGTAATATTGTTTCTGCAGGCATCATACTGACGACACATGCCGTGTGTTGTTTATACTTACTCCTCTTCTTTGAAAATCAAATGGCGCGGATGGTCGAATATGAATAAAATGAAACAATTCAAAAATAATTTCGGGCAATCAGAAAAACAGTTATGTTAAAAAACAGAGACGAATGTTTTATGAGCGATAGTGAAAAAATTTCGACCGTTTTGTTCAATCAATCAGACAAAACACAAAAACATGGGGAAAAAAGTGGGATTCAATCATCACATGACGCTCAACAACACATCTTGCAAATTTATTTAAACTGAATCCTCAGTACCGTATTACCTCTATTAACCCCCCCCCCCCAAAATTAAACCCCCCCAAAATAAACCCCCACCCCCTCGACAAGTTTCCAAATAATCCCCCCCCCCAAAAATAATCCCCCATGGGGGATTATTGGAAACCTGTTTGAAACACATACCCAGCGATTTCAGTGGCTGGTTGCAGTGAAAATGATGAAATTGTGCTACCAAAGGCCCCAAATGGATGAGTTAATGGTAATTTAATTACAAAAGGCTGTTGTAAAAGGAAATTTCTATGTAGAGTAGAAGTTTCTGCGACTTCCTTCTTGCCATGGAAGGTATTTTTGCCATTTTGCCCCCCCCTAAAAATGGTTTCCAAATAAACCCCCCCCCCAAACAAAAAAACTCCCCCCCCAAAAATAAACCCCCACCCCCAGAAGTCGCTGAAGAAATAAACCCCCAGATTAGAGGTAATACGGTATTCACATAGTGTGCAAGTTGGTGCCCATGTTGGTGGGTTTCAAAAGCGAAAAATTTTACTGACGTAGTGTTTTACGGTTCAGCGCTCAGAGAATTAGCCTTCTTGGTGTCCATTTTTAAAAAAAAAATCAAAAATTTGGCTTAAAATGAGTCCAGAAACGCTGTTAGCCTTTTTTAATTATGGGCACAAGTGTGGGCGTCATGGGTAGCATAAGGCATGAGCATTAACAAAGGCACCAACTTGGCAACGTTTTTGTGGTTTTCCGACGTTGGCTGCTTGCGGTTGTTTCGTCAGGTGGACATGTAGACTTGGCTGGTCAGCGCGACAAAAGCGCCCGGGCAGAACTGCCCTATGTCGCATAAGCGAGCTTGATACATGAATGTGAAGCACAATTTTTTGAAAGGTTTTTTTAAAAGGTCGAATCATGGTGTGTCTGTTTGCTTGTCTGTTCAAAAGCCATTTGCATCTGTGTAGCCTCTTTTTTTATGCATCTGTTGTTGTAACTATAACATGTTGTATCTAGATAAGTAAGATAAAAATCTTCTCATGTGCTTTATCGTGTTTTTGGATGTTTGTAAAACGACGGAAATTGAAAAATGTCAATTGTAAAAATTTTGCTTTTCGTGTCAGACTGAAAAACGTGCTTTGGAGCTTTTTTGAATTGAGCTGATTTATGGCTGAAATAACCGGTTGAGAAACTATTTGTTTGGTAACAAATTCGAACATAAAAGGACGAAAATTAGAAAGCTGAGTTTCGACATGGCGACCACTGAACAGCACGACTGCATCGGCACCGACACAAAGACAGTCGGCATGTCATTATTTTGTGAATTGCAGGACTGTTCATAAGATGCAAAAAAGTTTTGCTACTATCTAGGTACAAACAGAACGAAAAGTCGCATATTTCGTGACTGAAGACGCGGTGAATTGCCGATTAAAGCGTGGGGTTCCGTATACACAACGCACTTCGGTCAAAAGTCCGTCAAGGCTCATGCTTACTGCGAATCCTGCTCAATGAAGTGCAGAAAGGGTGGTGTGGAATTGGAATTGCAGGAAGGTGTAGCATTGGTCGAAGTCTGCTTACTGCGCGGCCGTACGAAAATCTGGATGAAGGGCTACCTGGTCAGAAACTTCGGCACCAATTTTCCAGCGAACCCATTCTGCCAAACGATCACATGTACCTACTGCAAGGAAGTGCTGTACAGCCGCAGTGTACGTCGATGGTGCTTTATTTGGTTGTGTTCGTTGGCATCTATTTCTCGTCAGCATCGCTGTACCTGCTGATGAAAACGATCAGGATTTGCGCAAACATTTTTTCACTTAGAACGCCTTTGGTATGCATATGCATTGTTCATGTGTATTCTGTTATGAGTAAAACATTGCCACCGAGTGGTTCCCAGCAACATAGAGGTGTTTTTGAAATAAAAAACAGAGAAAAGATCTTTTTAATTCTTCTGTCAGTTTGCTGTCGAAGCTATTTGGATTTCTACTTTTTTGCGATAACAGCAGCGTTTTTTACACAGTGATATCAATCCCTTTTATAGCTTTTCACCAAAAATCTGGCCGCACCAACGTTAAAGCGCTACTTTTTTGGCCTCAGCAACAAAGCAACTGTGTGTCCGGATATTTCGGTTTTTATGAACTTACATATTTACACATCATACTATAGTTATCAAATATTACTATTGCGTGAACATTTATATTTACTTTTTTTTTGCTGCGTACGTGCAACTTTTCGCATTGTCGATGATTGTGATTGCGTATGTTGTATATGAAAAAAATCCGCGAGACACCCATCAACAAATTGGTGCGTTATAGGGGATTCGGAAATTATCCAACTTATAATACTCAAAAAATAAAACGTTTTAAAAACTTAGCAGGCTTTTGAAGATGTCGCAGAGACCATTGGAGTGCTGACCGACCAGTCCATCATCAGACACTGAATACAAAGCTACCGGTCCAACTCCTTTCAGCAAACTTCTTTAAGAGAAAAAGTTTCAGTGTGATGGGGACACGGTGTTACACCACAGACCTTTTCTAGATCAGCTGAAATGACCAAGAATCAAACATAGGAAATGGCGTGAATAAAACGGTAAAAAATGAAATAAATAAAAAGTAACATGCTGGAAAGTGTACAGCATGCTGAGTCACACTCACCACAACACCAAACACAGAGGTAAAAACAACTCCATGAATGCAAACACCGTCGCGTCCCCCAGTTTTTCATTCACAAATCGATGCTTTTTTGCAAACTGAAAACCTGACAGAACGAGTGTCTTGACAAATTACCGTGCACTTTTGAAATCTTGAACATTGTACATGTCTATAAAATCGTCACCACACCGCATACATTTGTACATGGCGGAAAAAACATTTTAATGCGGTTTCGAGTTGTTGATGCGGCAGAGCAAAACTGGTTTTGTCATTTGCATTATAAGACATAGACGAATTTATTATTGCTTTTTCGGCGTTTGAGGTTTTTGCGCTGATTATTACGCGCTGAGAGCAAAAAACCATGTAATCGCAACGAAGTTGTCATTTTCCCACTTTCCAAATGTTCAAAACTTTTTGGATCGCGTTGCAATAAACAAAAATACAGACACGCTTATTGGTCGTGGACTTTTGTTGCATCCAAGCAGCAAGCGACTGAAAACGCCCTTTGATTGCAACCCTTTTGAATAAAAAATGCGTGTTTTCAAATCAAGTCTGAAAACGCGTTTTTTAATGTTTTTGTCTGTTTCGCATTGAGCAGTTTTTTAATGTTTTGTGCTTTTGAACGTTTTTATGACCCTTTGTCGGTCGGTACACACACGTCACTTTAACGATTTACAGTTCAAATTGCCGCCCCCGTCCAAACACAGAAGTGTTCAATGACGTTGTGTGTATCGATATTACAGTGTTGAATAGCGAAAACAACCGCAGACTGTACTGTAAACACAGCATTTCTGTTCTTTATTTGGTCCTGAGACTCTTATTACACTTTTCAAAATTGTTATGGAAGTTTTTTGCTGAAAAGTGCTCCTGTAGGCGAGGAAAAGAAACTGAAGCTCTAGTTTTACCCATTTATAGTTTATACAACATCAAACTGCCGATCGGGTCGAGACCAATCGCACGGTAGATACCGTATTCTGTCAGCCTAACACAGCGCGCAGGCTTTCGTTTTTTGTCGATGTTCGAAAATTTGATAGACATGTGTTGAAATATAGTGTGTTTTTTGTGAAAAAACTCGCACAATTCGATTACTTTTGATTAGCTGGGTGTTCACTATCAATGGAAACGTACTCTCTGATGTAAGCCGCTGCGGAGAATTTCAAACTTTTTTCCGCTGTCTTTCATCAAGTGAATGATGTTTTAGACAGAATTCAAAAATAAACCTTTTTGGATCAACGACGTTGATTGGTTTATTATCAGACGACGGCGTGGTGTGTGTACCACAAACCAAGATTTATTGAACGGCTTTGCAGGGTGGAGCGAGTGTCCCGAAAATTCGGCAAGCCCATAAACGTTCGTTCGTTCGTTGCCTCGTTCCGTGGTACACCGCTGTAAAAAATCCAACAGTCAATCAGCAGCAGGTTGAGAACACAAAAAATGCTGACAGCACAACCAATTGCTCATGTAGTGAATTTTCTTCAGCTTTAAAAAAACAGCACAACAAATTTTTAGGCTGTGGTTACTCATTCTGTTCTTGTTGCTCGTATTACGGTCGCTGCAAAGAACAGCCGTGCGTTTTTTATTTGCCTTCTTCAGCTGTGGAGAACCCCCGATCTTGTTGGCGGAAGTGTATTTCAAAAAAAACGAAACATAAAACAATTTTTGAAAGGCTATAAAGGTGCTCTGCTATTCTTTTCATTGAGTTTTCGAAAACAGTCGGTGGCCACACTTTTTAAAACAGAAAAAGGAAGTTGTGCACTTTGTCTCTGTTTATGTTTCGTTTCGCTGAAGACTCTTGCCACAAAGAGACATTGTATTCAGCTGAATATGGTGCGGCAAGAGCGGAAATAAAAAATGCAAATTTTCGTGCGCGTGAGTGAATTTTTGCGCTGCCCTCTCTCTATATCCAGGCTATGCAGCGCTCTGGAATTTTCGGGCTTTTTAGGTAGTCTAGTCCGTCTATTCTCGTGTTTATTCGATCTGGTTCAGTTCATCATGGGCTTTTCAGAAAAAATCGTGGCTTTCTTCTGAACAGTTTTGCTATGTGCACAGTATGATGTCCAAAAAACATTTGAACATTTTTTTTGTTACATTTAGGCCCTCCAACGCACTTATTAGCGTGAACAAACTGCAAAAAATAGTTGATCGTCGTTTGTCGCTTTTGTTATTGATTGTGGTTATTGATTCTGCGCCGGCCTGGATTGTAACATTATGACGCGAAACTTTTCCCGGATTCTCTTATGGATGCCATAACAAGGTCCAATTATCATGTCAAATCTGATATTCATGTGCGCATTCACGCGAATTTTGCCCACGCATTTATTCGTTTTTCAGTCATTTGACTGGTTCGTTGACTTTGGCAACTCGCTCAGATATCTCGGGTTTCAAAAGGCTCAAAATTCAGATCTACGCCAGTTTGACCTTTGCGGTTTTGTCTTCCGCCACTTCCGCCATTTCTCCTTTCAATTCCTAGTTTTCAGTTTCCCTCAGTTTTTCTCTATGGAGCTCGAAAAAGTTTGTTTCAGACTATATATCTGAAAAACATATTATTTTGCACCGGTTTCAGCCAAAAAAGTCAAGTCAAATTTTCAGAATCAGAGCAATGTCAACCAACAGTCGCGAGTCGGCCTGCTCGGAGGCGAGCAACAGCAGCAGCCCAATCGACAGACTCGACGACAAGACTCTCACGCTCATCCTGCGCCACGTTCGCACGGTGCGTGGGAAACTGCGCGCGAGCGCCGCCTGTCGTCGCTGGCGGCAAACGGTGATGCGCTGCGAACGCGTCTGGGACGGTGTCCGTGCGATCAGCGTCTCCGACGACGAGCTGACGTTCGTCGACGACGACGCCGACGAGGACGTGTACCGCAGTCAGTCGGCCGAGGTTTTTGTGGCGTTCGTGCTGGCGAAATGCCGCCGCTTACGTCGGCTGCAGTTGAATCTGACGTCAGCCAACGCGAGCGATTATCTGTGCGCCGTGTGGCTGGCGCTCGCCAGACACTCGCAACCGGAGGCGTTCGTGGAATTGCGCGACGTCGAACTGGAACTGTTCGTTGACATGGCCGACCTGCAGCAGTACTTGAATCCGATACTGACTAAGTTGATGGGTGTCCGGCTGAAATTGTCCTTGGTTTGTATTCCTGTTTATTGACGGGTTGCGTTTTTTGGTGGTCTGCTTTGGAGAGTGATGAAGAGTCGAGTATTGTGGATTTATTCAAACGTGTCCGGACTAACGTGACGTCATTTTATTTAAAAACGCCCGTTTGTCAAAGTACAGGCACTAAAATTTCGACATTCACCATTTGTTTACGGGAAGAAATCGGCTAAACGGATAGTCTGGTTTGCTGTGAACGACAAGCGCATGTTTTGTGGCACATGACGTCATTTCAGTGGGACACGTTTAAAAAAATAGGCCATAACAGAAAGCCGAGAGGAGCTTTACTTATGAAGCTCATTGTTTCATGTAGTTTGTGCGGTATGCAGCGCGGATGTGCACATGCCTTTCAGTCTGCGCGACGGTCCACCAAACCGATTTTTACTCTCTTTTCGAAAACCTCTTTGCTGCAAGCAAAAACATGCAGAATCTCCATCGAAAACAAATCTTTCCAGATTCCGATCGCTCACTCTGCCGATTCACCAACCAGGCAGGCAGCGCACGTCTGTCAAACCGTCGACAGCAGCACGGACAGCGCCATCTCGATGTCAAGCAACCAATCAGCGGTGCACACGACGAACGTCAGCCAATCAGCGACGTCCACTGAAGCGGTCGAGGCAATTCGAAACAACGGCTCCGACGATTCAATGCCGGATAGTCAACAATCCACAATGGACACGTTGACGATCGATATGCTTCCGGCGGGCAACTGGTCGAAAGCCGTCCAATCAGTGCGCGCGAATCTCAGCCAATCAACGAGTAGTCTGACGTCATTCACACTGAACAACACGTTTCTGGCCGAAGACGTCCCTATAATGGTGCTGGTCGAGTTGCTCAAAGGAGAACCGCTGAAGTCGTTGAAGTTGGAATTGCTGGATGTGCCGACTGCTGTGCAGCTGGCCGAACTGGTGAATGCAATCAAGGAGGACTCCTTGGAGGTGCAGGTGTTCTGTTTACGCGGTGGTGGATGTCATTAATGAAAAGTTCTTTGTGTCATGGTCATTTCTGGCGGAAAATACACGCCAGCCAGAGTGCCAGACACAGAAGCCAACCACAAAAACTAAAGCATTTGTTGTTGTTGGTCAGCAAGCAAGCTATCCGATACTATTTTTTTTTCAAACGTAAAAACGGCTTGTGTCTTTTATAGGATCTGTCAATAAACACCGTGGATGAAGTGACCTGTTTCGACTTTGGCGCATTCTGGCCGCTCGTCTCCGCCAAAGCATTCAGTCGGCTGTCAATATTCGAAGTCGATTTCAGTCCGGTGATTTTGAACGAAAATTCGAACCACAACAACACTGACGTCGTCAACAACAATTCTGACGGTGCGTCACCCGAAACTGTGCACCCCAACGCCAGCAGACATTCAAGGCATCACGCTGATTGGCTACAACTGGCCGCCGTACAAGCACCGCGCGCATTCTGCTTCACGATCGGGCCGCAGTTGAACGAGCCGCTTCCGTCGGAGCAGCTGTTTGAAGTGGTGAATGCCTGGGTGACGCATCTGAACGACGAGAATTCGCTGTTGAAGCTCGGAACGTTCTGCGTCAGTAGGGATGGGTCGGCTGAGGTGGAAAATGAACGGTTTTTGGAGGTGACTGAAATATGATTTTTAAAGCAAAGCCTATGAACTTGTAAATTTTTAAACTATAAATTTAAAAAATACAAGCATTCTAGCCAGACTGCTCCGGTGCTCTGTTTGGCGTTTTCTGCAAGTTGTAAAAATTTTGGAATATACATATGTATTTTGGCATTTTTTAGCGTGGGAAAAGTTCTTCGAAGAGACTGAACTTTTTCAGTCGGTTGTTAGTGGTCATTGATTGGCTCAGGTTTTGGAAAACTGTAGCAGTTTCCGACTAAGCGTTTTCTGCGGACTTTCGTTTCAGGAGCTGCTTCGTCCGTGCGGTCTGATGGTCGCTGTCGAAACACTCGGCAAACAGCGAAACAGCGGCAGAAGAAAGACGTTGTACAGGGCACGAATCATCAGAACCGCCGGGCTGTGCGACGTGCACGTGATATTGGTGGACAGCAGCAAGTGAACATATTGAACTCTTTGTGGACTCACTGAGAAAAACAGTGTGCAACAACAGTGTGGTCAATAAGTTGTTAAGCTTCCGGTGGAAAAGTTGAAGCAACTTGTGTGATTATTTTGCGTGGCTGTATTTTTGTCTATTTTTTTCAGTGTGAGCAGAGATGCTTGCGTTTAAAGAGTGTAATATTGAACATCTAATCAGTGATGTTCATTGTATATTTTGAGATCACAAAAGCGTTGTGCGAGCTTGACTTCATGTGCGTTCTGAACTTCATACAGTCCTTGACCTTACAACTCATCATTCATTTGAGCTTCTACGTGTTTCAGTTGAGTTTATGTCTGATTGTGGTTCTGCCGAAGAAGGCCGATTTTCCATGTTTATCTGTGCCTGGTCTCTTTTGTGACCAATCAACGATCCCGATGTATATTTGTCAATCCATTTATCAGTTTGAAGCTTGCCAGTCACAGCAATAAAGCATCGTTTTCTTTTTTTCTGCATGCATTCTGTGACAAAACAGACGCGGCAAAATAATGCATACTGAGGGCTGAGGCACATTTCTGCGGACCCGTAAAAAGAGCCAATCAACGCTCTGCACTGAGAACCCGCTTTGTTCGAAGCTCACCTTACATTCCCCAATATCTACCGCCTATGTTCCCAACGCCATTTTCAGTGAGTATGTTCAACGTTTATAGTTCGATCAACGGCTGAACACCCACCAAAAGTAATTTGAGCTGTTTTATTCCAAATCTGCGGCTATAACAAAAACACGAATACCAGAGAATAAAGTTTTATGGCAACCTAAATGTTGCACCATGCCAGTCAACCGGAGGGTTCCTTCCTGGTGCTCTGTGGTACCAGCACAGAGGACAAGACACCGTCATCAATTATTACATCTCTGGTCTGAATTTTGTTTTGGAAGCAGTTTCTGAAAAACACCAGACGCCTCAGACGCAAACGTCGTCGTGTGTTCAAAATATGGTGTTAGTCAAAAGTTGTAGAGCGTTTTTTTTTCAGCAACCCGATGCTCAGAGAAGGTGCAAGCAACTGCGTGCCGCAAATGTGGCAAACAGAATTTTACTGCATCAGCCGAGACAAGTCGGAAGATTTGTAAGTTGGAAAGTGAGGGGCTTTGAACAGAATTTTTTGATTCACGCAAAAAAGCTTCCATTTTGGTATTCTAGTGGTGACCCTTTTCGTGACTATACCTTTTTGGTAACCATATTGGTGACTATCTTCGTGGCCATTTTGGTGACCAAAATGAAAAAAATGGCTTCATTTCTTCAAGAAGTGATAACTACAGAAAACTAACTGCGGTAAACTACAGAAGTGATTTTTGATTTTTTTTGATGGTCAACGAAATGGCCACCACTAAGGTCACCAAAATGAAAAACTATGGTGCACTTGAAGCATAAATCTCATGTTTGTGAGTAGGCATTGAGTAAAGTGTTACACTTTGTGCACCACTAAACTGAGCAACGAGTTGGAAATGTGTGCTTTGAAACTGAAAAAATGGCACTATATATGCAACGCAAACACAGACCGCTTTACCACGCAGCGAAGATTTCCCTCCGCTGACTTTGCCCCGCAAAAGTTGATTTATCCTTTCCTGAAGATTTCTGCTCGAGTTTTCCAAAAAAAAATAATGAAACTGTCGAAAGTTTTCTTGTGTAGTTGTTGGTGTAGTTCGGTTGCCGCGTTGGCACTGTTTCACCGTTTTTTTCAGACAATAAACGACAGAGAACCAGAGAAATAGTGACAGAGTGCAAGCATTTGCATGCTTCAACTGTTGCAGAGGCGAATCAGAGAACGCGACCGCAGGAGGATGCCGCGCAAGAAATGGAACGACTCGATCGGCTTGCGACAGCGGCGTGCTGCGGTCGCCAACAGAATTCAGGTGTGTTGCTGGTGTGCAGTACGGCCGAATAAATCAGCCACTCTACCATGCATATTCTCCACCAAGGCGAGATCAGTCGCAGACTAGGAGTAGGTTGCTCAAGAACCCAGTACCCACCCATTGGCCGAGTTTCGTGCTTCAGTGACGTTTGTTTTTCGGAAAAAGGACAGAAATACATTGTGCAATTTCAAGGATCGACTTGCGGAGACGCAAATTCGCGGCTGCGAGTGCGTGATCTGCGGTCAAATGTTCGTGGACGCTGAGACGCGCCATCGACACTGCCAAATGGTGCACACGGACGGTCGGTTGCATTCGTTTTCCGAAACAAACACAGTACAACTCGTATTTTGTTTCTATTTGTTTTGTTTCCTGCTGCCCATTGAAGTCATTCGCTCGAACCCAACCGCTCTGAGTTCCTGTTATTGTTCTCGAAGAAAATGTTTCACGTCGGTATTTCAGTGGTACCGGACATTGCACAAATCGAACGATAAATGCCCAATAATATAATCTCGCGCAATTTAGAACTTGAATTAGGTACTTGCAGTTGAAGCAAGATTTTGATAGAACTTGATAACCGAAGTTCATGTTGTGCAATTGATTGCTCTCTCATGTTTTGAATTTGCTCACAAATAATTTCAAAATTAAAGTGTGGGGAAATGTCTTTCACAGAGTTCGATCCAATCCGAATCCCTGTTTTCCTTTCTTTTTGAAAACTATTCAGTCTTTATAATTTGAATTGAATCTCATCTGACAGAAAGTTTTCAGCCAGTTGGACTTTTTTAAATTAAATTTAAAAATTTCCGTTTTATCTTTCTTTGTTTTGTTACAGGCGAATGGGCGTACAAATGCGGCATCTGCCACAAAGGATTCATGTTTGTCGAGCACTGCAAAGATCATCAAGAGCGTGTGCACGGAATGCAGGTGAGGTGAATTTTATTTTTAACCGTTATTCTCATTTGTTTTCTTGACTGTAGGTTTAACACACGAAATGAGGCAACAAGCACAACAGTCGTTCACTTTTTGGGGCTGGCGGCAGGGGGATTGATCCACAGTTGTTCCAGAGCCGAGGGGTTGGGGGGGGGGCCGATATAGATAGCTGGAGCAAATTTTCCAGATAGATAGATAGCTGGAAAATTTTGGGGGGGCCGCGGGGGGGCATGTGACTTTGGGGGGGCCGGTCAAAATTTTGAAATTTGATAGATAGATAGCTAAAACGTTAAAAGCTATAAAAACAGCAAAATAATGCTAAAAATACACTGAAAATCAAGTATAAACGCGTATTTTACCTAAAATACCAAAATTTTCAAGAATTACGAGCAAAAATGGTCAATTTTGGTCAAAAATTGACTCATTTTATGTCTTCGAAGACAAAAATTTTTAGCTAGATAGCTGGCTGAGAAATTTTTTTTGATCGATAATAGGTGAGCCGAAAAAACCTGTCTGATAGAGATAGACTCGAAAATTTTGGGGGGGGGAGGCCGGCCCCCCAGCCCCCCCCCTAGAACACCTATGGATTGATCAAATCATGCCCATTCGCGAGCGAAGCGGAGCGGAGCGGACAGCGGATGCAGGCATAATATGGCCCGTGCATCGTTCGCGCTAAAATTCGAAACTTACTGTGCCTCGAATTGTGAACATAAAAGGAGCTGAGAAATTTTTCTCCTGCACACAGGTAGATAATCCATAGGTACGCTGTGTGCACCAGAAATTTTTTCCTGGTGATCTTCTACACACGCTGTGTGCGCAAAACATGGATTCTGAATAGGCTGTTAATTATTCTTCTAACCCCCTTTTTTCGACTATGTCATAAAATGTGTGCGCAGTTTCAGTGATATAAAGAAAATTCTGACTGTTTTGATAAAAACATTTTCTAGGGTAAAAATCTTTGGAATTTTCAAATTTCGCATTTATTTTTTGATCCGACGCTTCCCAAGGCTTAAAATCGTAATACGATATTTATTATATATATAATAAATATATATTTATTATATATATAATATAATACGATATTCCCGAGGTAATACGGTATTTGCGATTTCTGCGCATGAAACAAACCGTTATTTGACAAATAAAAAAGTTTCCGGGGTAACCAACAGTGGAGAGTTTGAATTTGACCTTTATTTTTTGAAAAAAATACAGGAATAACAGCTAAATGACTATAATCGTGACGATTTCGGGTGAATCGGCCGTCGAAATTGGCGAAATCGGTCCAAAAACGAAAAAAAAGAAAAGAGTGTTTTCCAGGGTAATTCAATGCGCTGATCACGAATTTGGGGTTAGTTTTCTTACATGAGCAACTCTAGATGCCGAATCGTGACGATTTCGGGCGAATCGGCCGTGGAAATTGGCGAAATCGGTCAAGAAACGAAAAACAAGAAAACAGTGTTTTCCAAGGTAATTCAATGCGCTGATCACGAATTTTGGGTTAGTTTTCTTATGTAAGCAACTGTAGATACTGAATCGTGACGATTTCGGGCGAATCGGCCGTGGAAATTGCCGAAATTGGTCAAGAAACGAAAAACAAGATAAGGGTGTTTTCCAGGGTAATTCAATGCGCTGATTACGAATTTTGGTTAGTTTTTTTATGTAAGCAACTGTAGATACTGAATCGTGACGATTTCGGGCGAATCGGCCGTGGAAATTGGCGAAATCGGTCCAGAAACGAAAAAAAACAAGATAATGGTGTTTTCCAGGGTAATTCAATGCGCTGATCACGGATTTTGGGTTAGTTTTCTTATATGAACAATTCTAGATACCGAATCGTGACGATTTCGAGCGAATCGGCCGTGGAATTTAGCGAAATCGGTCCAGAAATGAAAACAAGAAAACGGTGTTTTCCATGATAAGTCATTGCGCCGATCACGGATTCTGGGTTAGTTTTTTATGTGAGCAACTCTAGATACTGAATCGTGACGATTTCTGGCGAATCGGCCGTGGAAATTGGCGAAATCACTCCAGAAATGAAAAACGAGGAAACGGTTTTTCCAGGGTAATTCAATGCGCTGATCACGGATTTTGGGTTAGTTTTCTTGTGTGAGCATCTCTAGATACTGAATCGTGACGATTTCGGGCGAATCGGCCGTGGAATTTAGCGAAACCGGTCCAGAAATGAAAAACAAGAAAACGGTGTTTTCCATGGTAATTCATTGCGCCAATCACGGCTTTTGGCTCAGTTTTCTTGTGTAAGCAATTCTAGGTACTGAATCGTGACGATTTTGGGCGAATCGGCCATAGAAATAGCATAGGCGAAATCGGCCTAAAAAACGAAAAATGAAAAACCTGAGTCGAATTGTGATTTTGGTCCGACCTTCAGGGCTTATGTAAAAGTCAGAATATTATCTAAAAATGCGGGAGACGCATATAAAAGGAGGAATATGGCCTTGTGTAAGCAGTGAAAGACTTGGCTCGACAACGCTTTTCAAGTCTCTGATGTGGTACACACGGATACAAGTACATAAGAGTCATATTTTTGCGCCGCGTTTGTTTGTTTGTTTTTTTGAAGCACGCCCCCCACCGATTCCGGAAACCCGAAGGTACCAAACTCCGGTGGGATTGGGAAATGGACGGCTCACCATCCCGTGAAACCAATACACTCGCCACGTGAGGGGGACAGCCTCTAAGCCCCGCTCTGTCCTGGGGGCACCAGTGATCTTAGCCCGATTTCGGTTTCGGTGGCCTGCGGTCGCTATATCTCCGGAGGGCAGCGAATCCGAAACTTTCGTTTTCGTTTTCGTTTTGCTGAAAAGCGTAAAATTTTGAAGTTATTTTTTAATTGTCCTCTTCGATTTAATCTAAAATCACGCCATGTGCGAAATTCTGTAAATTCTGTGCAAAAACAGAAAAATCAGAGATTGCAAAACATTGTTGCATGTAGCTTTTTCGTTGTTGTTAACGTACGCACCGCTGTGTACACACCAGCACCAGTGACAAAAAGGAGTTGTCTTCCGCTGATTTTCACCTTTTTTACCGCTGTCAACTTCAAACTTGTTACTAGTGTGGCAGGATAAACCGTCTGTCCCGTGAGTCATTGCCTTTGCCACAGGAGACCTTGCGTTCCGCAATGCTTCTGCGATACAATTTGTCCTGGACAAACCAGTGTCAGCGAGCTAAAGTCTGATTGTTATTTTAGTAGTTTTAGTGGTCGCTAAATGCCCGAAATCCGCAAATGTGAAGGTTTCATTTGTCTACAATACAAAGTACGAGGGTTGCCATGTGCAACCGAAATCATAAATAAACGGCGCAAAAATATGGCTCTTATGTACTTGTATCCGTGTGTACCACATCAGAGACTTGAAAAGCGTTGTCGAGCCAAGTCTTTCACTGCTTACACAAGGCCATATTCCTCCTTTTATATGCGTCTCCCGCATTTTTAGATATTTAATTATTATCTGTCTTTTTGAACCTGACGTAATATGCATTTGCACGCAATGATAGGGACAATGTTTCGCGAGTTCGCGGCAATTTGAACTCAGCGAAACTGAACGTAATCTGACGGCAGTTTTGTGCAAGAAAACGAGAAAAACTAAACTAATCAAAATCTTTGTCACGCAATAAAATTATTTTAATTCATATCGGGCTACGGTTGAGCGCGAAACAGCGTGCGGCTTTTCCACAGATCCCTTCAGCATTGCTCCGCCTCCTTTGCACTGCTATGCTAGGATAATACTGCTATGCTGTTTTCCGTCGTCAGATTGCTCATCGAATCCCAAATGTGTCCTGGTTTATCAACAATTTGAAACCAGCAACAGTCTCTGTTCTTCTTTTCAGGTGTCTTCATCAAGTCACTGGAAAGTGCTCAGTGAGCCTCATCGACAATCAAGCAACCCTGAAGAAAGCCAACAACAACAAACAGAAAAGACGGACAAGTCAAAGAAATAACACTGCCCCAAATCAGCGAACAAAAGTTGGACTTCTATTTTTGCACAATATTGACATTTATTTGATTCATGTCCAGCAGTACCAAAGCTGACACCCTCGTTATCTTCGGTACCTGTTCAGGGATGTTGCAACCCTAAGGGAACAAAACACGTCCGGCGCAACGTGCGGTTCGGGTTTGCGGGATGTCACTAGACCCGTAAGAATTTTTGCCTGGCGTGCACACAGGCGCGAGCCGCAAAAAGTAAGTCAAGCTTGACCCTGATCTGCAACAACTTTTAGAACCTGGCCTGACCACCCCCTCCCTCTATACCCTGCCAGCATTCCCACCAAAAGCCCCTGGGCCCTGCAAGCAACAGTCTGGATCGGACCCGCAACATCCCTATTTGTGATGGAAAACGTTTGCACATTGTATGTTGAATTGCGCGTTTGAAAAGCGTTTTCACTAATTATCAGAAGACGTGATTATGAGGTATTGTGCTACTTTAAGCTTGTTGGTGCAACCATCAGATATTAGAGCATACAGAAGAGATTACTTTTTTATTTTTTACCAGTTGCCAAAAACAATTGTTTATTTTTTGGCTGAAAATGAACAGTGTACAGCTGTATAAAAGGTTCTTTTTTTACCGTTTGATTGGATTTCGGTTTTAAAACTAGAAAACAATGCCCGCTCTGAAAATTTTTGTGGGCAGCTGTAAATTGTGCGTTTGTAGAGTCTCCCAAGCTCGTCAGTTTTCCGTTAAACGTCGTTACATTTTACATGAAAAGTCGGTCGTCTTTCAATCAGACCCATCATCATTTCAACCCAAAACTTTTTCCACCTGTTCTGCCTCCTGCATTCTACTACAATTTTATAACTGTTTTACTTTTAAATTCACCATTTTTGCTTGCCAACATTATTATTGTCACTAAATTCCGGGATCTGTTCAAAGCGTAGTATCAGCAGCAGTATGTGCTTGGCTGATACCAATTACCAACCAGACTGCAACGTCGTGATAAAAATTCTATCTGCACGCAGCGTTAATAGAAACGAACAGTGCTACTGCGACTGTGTGGCCAGTGGAAATCTAACCTTGGTTCAATTTACCAGATTAAGATTACACCAGAAAATCAGTGGCAAATATGTCTACTGGACAGCGACTAACTATGACATGCGAACTGATCTATCCTAAATATAAAAACCGTATTATTTCGTCTGTATTTCGCACCTCTATACGTCAGATTCACTGTAGCAATTTTTAATGTGCGCATGTGACCCACAATATCAATGATAAGTTTCCTTTTAACTTGCAAAATGTTCCTATAAATACAGGTACACATCGGCGAAAACATATACTCACCAACGCTCTGATATGCTGAAGTTGTGCAAGATGAAAATGATATTATTGAACTATGCTCATTAAATGGACCAAAACAAGTCCTGCACAAAATTTTCTAGTGTTATTTTTTCTAATCTTCGTAAAAACCAATAAATAGCTGTCAAATAGACATTTCATGTCTTTTCAGTTTCCGGTTTTAGCAATATTTTTGACCAGAAAACAGCTTCACACACTGCAGTGAGTCAAAAATTGTAACCGCACTATTATATCATTTGGACCATTTCATTGTTATGTTCAGGACACAACAAGGTTGTCTTTATTTACTGCTGTTATCTAGATAAATAGGAATAGCTGATTAATGCTGTTTAGCTGTGCTTGCATTCCAGAAGCTCGAGGAATACCGTGCTCGCATAACTCGCGAAATTCCGGCGAATTTTGTTGCATTTTTTATTGTTGAACCAAATATTTCAAATAGTTTTAGATGCTGTACATAGCTGAAATTTCTGAAATGAAAAGAATTTCAGGTATTCAAAGAAGGTGGCACTTTCTGGCTCGATTACTTTGCTGGTATTTGGTACTTTATATAACCCATTGTTGGTAGCGTTTCTCTCAGTGCAAACATTTGTTCAATTGTTCTAAAACCACAAAACTGTTTACCGAACGCAGTGTGCACTGGCGTAACTTGTAAATAATCTGAATGTTCAAGAGTGAAAGGTCAAACATGTCAACGAGTTTGCACAACTCAGCTGGACTATAAATTGAAAATCACGCGGCGATATTTCATTCACAGGTTTTGCTTTGTCTGTTTGGAAACATCCTTTTGCCAATGTGTAATGTGTTTTTTTCCAGAACTTTCTTTTTGTCCGAAATACTTTTCTTTGAATTCAATCATCGCGATGTGTTATCTTCATCCAAAACTTTCTTCTCGATCACCTGTATCATCTTATTAACCTTTGTTTATTTGTCCTTTTTGAATGAAAACAACAATAACTATTACGGTGACCTTTTCACGTGTTATTCAATCAGCATTTCATCAGCATTCACCATTGTTTGAATGAAAAACAGGAAAAATGTAGTTTGCACCAGTAAAATTCGCAGTTACATCATCACCGCAGAATGGAAAAAATTTAGGCACGCCTTAATATAAATACCCGACCAAAATCATCCGTTCTTTTATTTTTGGTTTGAACAAACTTGAATCCTTTTTTCTCATACACGTAGACTTTATTATTGCTGTTATGTTGACCCCATTTCACCACTATTGTTATTTATGTTTGGTATAAAAAATTGCTTTGGCGTCAGTAATCTGCATCTTGATTACACTTATTTTGAATTTGCAAATAAAAATCGCAAAATATTTCCCCATGTATATAATTGTAATAATGTTCAACTATTCAAGCGTAGTAATTTATGCTTATTGTATGTTTACCCGAAGGATTTCTCATGTGATAATTGCAACATTTTGTTGTCACCGTTTCAGCTCAACAGACGAATATCATTGTAAGCACGTTTTTTTTGGTGATTTGTCGCCCGCGCCCGATATCACAGTCGACAGAGAACTGCCCTCCCTGCACAATTGAACTGAACAACCAAGATGCTCTACAACCTGCAGTCACCGTTATGCGCAGCGATACTGGTGCTGGTGTTTGGTGCGACTCACACGATTGCTCCGAATCCGTCGATAGCCACTTGGGACGGCACAATACCGCACGACGAGTGCGAGCACGACATCGACCCCGGACTCACGGACACCGGCTGCTTTCCGATCTTCCCGCGGTGGGGCTTCGATGCGAACCTGCTGCGCTGCGTTCAGTTTCTCTACACCGGATGCGGGGTTGGTGAATGTGTGGTTTGTTGTTGACTCGTTCAACCTTGCGGCACGGGCCTTGTCGCACTGACGAGCCTGGGAGCCCGCGGTATACGCGAAACCGCAAGTGCTTGCACGAGTGTGATCAATTCAGCTTTTGAGGAATCCGCGTTTGCTGTGTGATATAATCTGGATGCTAATTTTAGCTGTCTCTCTCCAAAATTCATGACTTCTTTTTCTTTGCAGGGCAACGATAACATCTTCGCGACGCGACGAGATTGTGAGGACAGATGCGATCCGATCGCAGTGAACAGACGAACAGGCTGCGAAAAAATGCAGTGCAAGCCAGGTATTGTCAGTTTTTTTAGGTTCTGCGACTCAATGCGTTTGGAGACGTGAAAGGAAACTAGTTCCAATCGTTATGTAGCAATTAGCAATTAAAAATTGCCTAAGTGACTCTGCGGTATTTAGGGACTCGGATCACTTTGCTAACTTTGAAGTCCCGCGTCATGCATGAAACTGGTTACAGTCTACATAACTTTAGGTGTAACATATCCAACTACTAGCTGATTGGTTGATGTTCAAGTACGATGCATGGATTCTATTCAAACTAAACTCCGCCTCCACAGCAATTCATGCACAGAAACCATGCATCATTCGCTGACCATTTTTCAGTAAATGCTTATTTACAATTATGCATTTACGTGTTATTGTTCTGGGATTTCACTTTTTCAACAGGTTTTGCAGTAGTGCTTTTTAATTTGCTTCAGTCGCTAACGGAGTCAATTTCAGGTTTCAAATGTCGGATGTCTGAGAACGTTGCCAGATGCGTGCAGGGTTGGTGAAGTGACTGAACCGCCACACAACCGCATTTCTGAAACTTTCGATTTCACAAAAAAACCAAAGGTCATACGATGATTCATTCCTTCTCGGCACAGCTCCCCGACTCACCGATACTTTCATTGGATCCTTCTTGCTGTGCCTTTTACGATTATGTTGTTGTGTGGTTTTGATTCAATTTAAAAAGTTCAAAACGTGTAAATTTTTCTGCTTTTCTCTCACTTTTCGCCCGCTTATTGTATTCCGTTCATTAAACTATGTGTACACGAGAAGAAAACAATGGTTTGCTTGTAGTAGTGTTTGAGCGTTGAATTGCCCGAGTAGTTCAGTCTGTGTAAAACTGAATCAAATAAAAAAATACGTCGCGAAAAGACGTGGATTGGATAATATGATGACACTCAAACATCAGTAAATCAGATGGGAGATAATTAAAACCCGCAGCATGCTTTTTGTTTCCACAGCATGGTCAGAAGTCACATTCACAAAATCTATTCGTTGTCACTCTGGTTACTCGCCATAGGCTGGTTCGACCTCTCAATTATCGTCCATCGATATCGTTGTTCTTGAACGTCGGACTTCACCGAGGTCGATCGTTCGCTTGCGACGTCTGACGTTTGTTGGTTGAATAACGTCTGCTGACCGATGATCTCCAGTGACCGCCGATGCGTGTAGCTGGCCGTCCAGCCATACTTCGCCTTCAGCTGTTCGTCGATGGCTCGCTCGGACAACAGGAACATGTAGAGGCAGACCACGCAGAGCAGCGTGCTCGACAGCACGGCCACATTCAGCAGAATGCGCGAGTGGCGTGTGAGCGAGAGCAGATGCTGGTTGCTGCCCGTGTCTTCCCAGGGGCCGAACGCTAGGCGACGTGTGATCGTGCCGTGGTACTGAAATGTATGGGCACTTTGAATTAAAGGCAATCAGCTGATTGGTTGGTGATCACCACGTGCATGCATACTTTCTGTGCACGGACAGACTCCGCCCCCACAGCAATGCCTGCACAGAATTCATGCATCAATCAGGTGGTGACCACCAACCAGTCAGCTGATTGCCTATAATTTAGTGACGCTTCTCACTTGTGTCATAACATAACAAGCTTGTGTCAAGCAAAAGCAAAAAAACCCACCTGGTGTCCAAACGACGAATCCAAGCCAGCTCGCGAGTCCGGCCGCGTCACCATGACGGATGCCATCGACATGCGACTTTTCATCAACATTCGACTCTTCAGTCGTTTGCGTTGCTGGTTGAACGACGATTTCAACGCGCCAGACTTACTCTTGGAGTTGTTAAAGTTATGCGAGCTGAAATAGGTGCTGTTACTGGTGGCATCGTCGAAGCTTTTCAGGCGGATGTTGTCGCCGGTGACACTGTTGATGTAGTTGAATCGAGCACTGTCGATCAGTCGATCAACGGTGGATATCGGTGAAGTGAATGACGTCTCAGAGGTGCTGACGGCCGGGTGGGAGATGTTGCTCATTTTGGGTTGATCGTGTGCATGCGCGAATGGGATTATGATTGCATGTTCGTTTATGGATGAACGTTTTGTTCTGAGAAATATACGTTAAAACGCGAATACTGAAGAAGTTTCCTCGGTAAAATGAGTACTCTGAAGATTCTCTATGAGATAATAATATTATTACCATCACTTAGGCATATCATCACTGAATTACAAGGTAAATTTAGATATGGCTTAGGAACAATAATGCAGCGCATAACAAGTGCGTTTGAGCGTCAAACACAGAGCAAGGCGATTGATTTGTTTAAAAGAGGTGCATGCGTATGATGGACGTTTTCAGACGCTACTAGTTCCTTCTCAGACACTTCATGTGATTGATTGTGTTCCATTGTTTTCCTGGATAGATGCAAATTCAGATACACATGCACATACATGTTCGTGCGGATATTGATGCAGATGGGGAAAAATGTAGAAAAGAATAAAAACGGCTGTGCGGTGAACCTGAACTTGATCCATTAAAAGAAATTTTCGTCGTGAAAAAAATTTCCACGCGGGATTGTTCTGCAGCGATTATTACAGCTATGTATGACCTATTTTTTGAAACGTGTCCCACTGAAATGACGTCATGTGCCGCCAAACATGCGCTTGCCGTTCACTGCAAACCAGACTTTCCGTTTAGCCGATTTCTTCCCGTAAACAAATGGTGAATGTCCAATCAGTCACACCAAGCTGACATTTTTGTGCCTGTACTTTGGATAAACGATGATAAATGACGTCATTTTAGTCCGGACACGTTTGAATAAATCAACAATACATCTTCATCTGCATGAACATCTGCATCTGCTTTTTTGACTGCATTTATTTTTCTGCGTGATCTGATCAGTGAACTGTGCGGTGAGGGTTGTTACAATCGGTGACCACGGGCGATGCTGCGATGCGATTTGGCCGGAACAAGTATAATGGAGCACTGAAACATCGCCTCGGCTGTTTTTCCAACGCGGTGACCGTATTGGGCACGAAAAAGGGAATGGCATGGGAATGAGTATAGAGATGAGAATGGTACGGACAAAAATTAAAGAACCACGATGAAGGGAGTTTTTCAGCGTTAATAAAAAACTGACCATTATTAGCAGACTGTTGTTTTTGAAAACTAATTTGTGCCATTATTAACGTGACATGTTAACTTACACACATAAGTTTTTGTCGTTTAAGCTTTCTCTTATTTAATCCGACTGACTTCTTAACCAACCAGCACATGAAGTACACGAAGAAGCTGTTGATGTCTGAAGCTGTTCAGTATGCAAGCGTTACTTGGCCTTACGGTTTATTGTTTTCAATAAGAGGTTACGTTAAACTGTGCATGTGAGCGTTTTTAAAAAGCATTGTACGTATGCTCTTATGCCTGGTAAACAATGCATGTACATGTACATCCTGGATTTGTTACGCAGAAATTTTCAAAGTCATCTCTTCATCAGAGTATGCACAAAGCCTGTTGTTGTTGTGCTTGCATTGATTACTACAGTATGGCCGAATAAATGAGGCAGTCCATCAAGGCGGGATCAGTCGCAGACTAGGAGTTGTCTTTTTCAAAAATGTAAACAATTCCCATTCATGTGTGCAACGGGAAAAGAATAAACAGAATAGCGCGGATAATCCGTTAAACAAAAAAAACGCGTCAAACTTTGGCACACAATTTGATTTCTGAACATCTTTTTTCTTACATTCAAAATTCGCGCGCTCCTTCAACCCTGAAAAAAGCTGCCATGTTTAATCGGCCATACCGTACCGTATTACCTCTATTAAACCCCCCCCCAAAATTAAACCCCCCCCCAAAAATAAACCCCCACCCCCTCGACAAGTTTCCAAATAATCCCCCCCCCCAAAAATAATCCCCCATGGGGGATTATTGAAACCTGTTTGAAACACATACCCAGCGAATTCAGTGGCTGGTTGCAGTGAAAATGATGAAATTGTGCTACCAAAGGCCCCAAATGGATGAGTTAATGGTAATTTCATTACAAAAGGCTGTTGTGAAAGGAAATTTCTATGTGGAGTAGAAGTTTCTGCGACTTCCTTCCTGCCATGGAAGGTATTTTTGTCATTTTGCCCACCCCTAAAAATGGTTTCCAAATAAACCCCCCCCAAAAAAATAAAGCCCCCCCCCCAAAAAAAATAAACCCCCACCCCCAGAAGTCGCTGAAGAAATAAACCCCCATGGGGGTTTATTAGAGGTAATACGGTATTATTGGAAAAAGCAACAACATGTTTCTTCAATCAATTTGTTGCTTCACGGTGTTTCTTTAGCAGATCCAGATACATGAGCAATAAGACGTAAACTCCCATTCATACTGCCGTATGGGGACGTCATATGGCCTATGGCAGATGGGACTGCCGTATGGCAGAAGGCACGTCTCCATGAACTATAGTATGCTGAAACACGATGCGTATCGAGCCGTACACGCATGCGTCAGCATGGACGGGCTTTAAAATTATTTTGTCATCACTTTCACAGGTGCACAGCAAACCAAAAACGCGGTTTTCTACAAATAATTTAATCAGGACAAAATAATTTAAGAGCACATCATTTCCAAATACATGTTTGTAAGATCCATAGAAAGCACAAATAAGTACAGACAATCAAACACAACTTTCAAAAAAGGGTGATTTCAGTGCCATATCTGCCCAAAAAACTGCGGCGCTCTTTACTAATGCGTGGCCCAAGACAAAATGAATGGCCCATCGCAAAATGAATGGCCCTACACAAAATAAGTGGCCCAACACAAAATGAATGGCCCAACGATTTGTATACCTTCTTAAAAGTGATTTTTGATCTGAGATTGCTTGCAGTGAGTCGTTGTAGGTTCCTAATCCAAAGCCAACCCTTTTGAATAAGGTGAAAAATGTTGCTTGCAATGAGTCGTAGGTTCCTAAACCTAATCCTAAGCCAAGCCTTTCTGATAAGGTGAAAATGATCAATTTCACCTTATCAAAAAGGCTTGGCTTAGGTTTAGGATTAGGAACCTACAATGACTCATTGCAAGCAACATTTTCACCTTAACCAAAAGGCTTCGCTTAGGATTAGGATTAGATTTAGGATTAGGAACCTACTCATTTTGCGATGGGCCATTCATTTTGCGATGGGCCATTCATTTTGCGTTGGGTCACGTAAAAGTAAAGAGCGCCAAAACTGCAACATCTACAAAAAGTTGGCATATCACAACGTAAGTCGTCGTCGCGCCACGGGATTATTCAGCAGCACTCGCATCAGTTCACCAAAGCGGCGCAACGCTCTTGTATTGAACGGCTTGCAGACCATTTTGCCGTTCACGTCAGCCACCGGAAGACAAATCCCCGGATCAGTTGTTGTCGCCATTTAAAAATCCCAAGAAAACGTTATGCGTTGTTTGTTGCGAGATGCATCAATGTAACTCCTTAAAAATAGAACACAAAGGTAGAACACGCCCCGCTTGAAAGCCTCATCCTAACGGTTCGTTCATACTGATTCGTTCATACTGACGTATGCGGCACGTCACACCAGTCTTCGTGTCACCATGTACTGCTCTTGTATCTGATATTCATGGCGCATGAACGAACGAATGAACAAACAAACAGTGATTTAGGCGATATTTTTAGCCAGGACTTATTCGGAAAAGTGTGCAGAGAACGCCGTCGAGTGGTGCGCCAGCCTACACCTCTCGATCAGGGCTCGATCCCCAACACAGACAAGAGTCTGATGCGCTACCACGCAGGTCCAAGCAAAAAGCCGCATGAATGAAGCAACTCAAAGTTGCTTAAGTGACCCCGTCGTTTCTCAGGGACTCGGGCCACTTCTACAATGTTGAGTAGCAGAACTGTAAAAAAAGAATATATGAACATTGTTCACTTTGGGCTCTTCAGTATTCAATTGCACGTTTGTCTCAGTTGCTGTTTGCTTGTCGACTTTTGTTTTGAGCATCGGCATCATCAACACCGGCGCGACAAACACGAGCACATAGATGCACAGGTCAATGCGTTTCATGTTGCGTCGCAAAATCTCTGCTGAAACTATTTATAAGCGCATTTATCAACAGTTTATCGACTAAAAACAAACAAAGCGAAAATTATAATTGGTCAAGTAGTGTATACTTAAAAAGAAAAACGAGCAATGGAGGAAGAATAATGAGCATGAGCTATTGCAGCAATGAATGAGAATCGTTGTGGCAGAGTAATTTTTTTCTAAAAATGTGGTGTAATTTAAATGTAAATTTTAAAGTTCGATATTTTAAAGTTAATTTTACGTGCAATTGGTACACATACAGTGCACGCACGGATACGACATTGTGATATGACTACATTTTTACATCGTTGTTTTAGCTCCGCTTGTCCGATGTTGTTCGTGCAATGACGCATAACATCAATTAGACAAATGTTGAACATGCGCTTGTTGAACTTTTTTTAGTTTACAGTATGAATGTGTTTATCCATACTGCTGTACATGAACATGTACCGTATCTAAGAAGTATGATACCATGCAATATGCAAATAAACTGTGTTCATCGCCTGCTTTATTTCGCTTTTTTTAAAATGGTACATACATGAAGGTTTAAATGGTTTAGATAAAGCCAGAGGAGAGGAACGCTACAAACCTGAAGATTATTTTGAATGCAAATCTAATGTTTAGTCGAGACACATTGTTGCAGATATCGTACTTGTTATATTATCGGATTACGGTGATAAAAACTTCTTGAATTGCTAAAGAGACTTGCAAATTGTACTTAATTTGATTGATCTATTGCTTGATTGATTGATCTTATGTTTCAGTGAAATACACGTTTTATCTCAATTTCATTATCCACGTGAACTTTAAGACTATTATTACATACATAACATAGATGTAATGTTAAATAAGGTTTTCTTCTTTTGTTTTGCAACACTCATATTTCTTATCATTCAGTTCTGACTCTTGATGAGTCAATGCAAATATAAGCATTTATAGTTCTAAACAATAGTTTTAATTGAAAGTGCAGACAGACTTTTGCCTTTTCGATCCGCTTTATTTCGACTCATCGCCATGTTTACCGCAAAAACGTACACATGTTGTTGAAAGAGATGCTCAACGACAGTTGGAAAACAACAACTGAGACAAACGTGCAACTGAATGTCGAAAAACCCAAAGTAAGCAAAAAAGTTTTATTCATATTGAGAGATGTATTCTGAGAGAGAACTTGCTTTTTCCAAATGTACTGTAGCTGGGGTCAGTCGCAATGTCTGGCGAATGCGGCACCGTCATACGCACCGTCAAGCTTGCCACTGTTTGTGATGCTGTCATTTTTTGCGTGGAATAATGTCGTATTATTTTCATAATCATAGAAGCGAAATCAACAGTATGAAAGTTGGTTTTTCAATTTTATTGACGCAAAAATACCGATTCTGTTGTTCAAGTCCAACAGTTAATGAGGATTCTGATAAAGTACTTGCATGAAATAATATACAACAGCATAGCCATTCCACACACCACTCAACCCGTTGTACAGGAACAGAAAATAAATGAAATCCTACTATTCGTCATTCTTGAAAGGATTCTCGCGCGCTACATGTTCACGCGGTTTTTCGTCTAGTGGGGCCGTCCGGGTTGTTCAAGACCTTCTGAATGTCGCGCCATAGTTTGCGTGCCTGTTTCATACTCAACGGCGTGCACACAATAGAACCGTTCATGGCCATACGCGGCACGCACACGGTCGGTTGCGGTGTTGTTGCTGCTGTGCTGGTCGGCTGAAGTAGAGCACAATTCACGTTACGCGCTTGGCGCTCGTGGTCTAGTGGTTAGGGGCGCACGCAGTGATGCGCTCAAGTCTCGCCGGTGTCGAACGCTACCATATCAGCAGACGGTGAAACACGAGTGACACTGTAGATACAGACGAACACAGCAAACTCACTGGTGATCTCAGTGTATTGTTTTGAAAAAAAGTATAAACCGTTTAACCAGAAAACCGCTTCAACTGAGATCCGTCATGGGACACGTTCTTTGTTCTTTGGAGACGGTGTTCCGTGAAACGGCGTATTCAAAAGCTATGGCAAAAGAAGCAGATTGTCAAAGGACCTCAAAGTCTAAACTTATACCACACAATATGTTTGTTTAAATAAACCTGGCACTTTTTTCGCAAATTACAGAGCTCGCTAAATATAAGGAAGAGCGGCATCGGTGTTGCAAGAAGAAATAATTTAGCGCATCAAATCAAGTGTTTATATCAACCAAACCAAACCATTCGATACATCCGTTGTTTTTTACTGTAATTCAAAGTTTCGCTCTGGTTTAAGGGAACCTACTTTACCTCAACAGTAGCAGTGGTCGCAGCGGCTGTCTTCGGCGGTTTACCGCTTAGCCGCACTGTCGGCCATGGCCAGAGGATGTATTTCGGGGGCATCGCAGCGAGAATCGGCACCGCAAACAGGAACGTTATCAGCAGTAGAGGTTTCATTGTACCAAAACCAGTTATAGTTCGCATGAAATGATTGAGGTGGAGGTCAATTCGGTTCGTATTTATGTGCAACCGTTACGACTATCAACGCGCACTTCCTATTGACGCACATGAAATTACCAGTCTTGTTTTCAAAAAAATGTTTTAATTAGAAGAAACGCTCATATTCGTATATTTTTTAACTTTTTTATCGTATTACCCTATTCATTCAGTTGTTTACCGGCGTGTTTCAATGTACGGCTTTCGGAGTGTTTTTAGGTGGGAGTAGACGCAGGGGAGAGGGCATTTCGGAAGCGATCCGAGAAGACAGCAGCCTGGAAGTCTGCATCATTAAAAGTCTCTGCGGAAACTTCTGGACTAATGAATGAATTTTATTGAAACTTTCACAATTATCACGTAGCTCAATTGTTGTGTGGGGTACCAAGTCGCGGCACGACACGAAAGTAATACTGCTTATACATTTTGGTACATACAAAACGGGTGGTAGAGGTTGCGGCTAGAGAGACACGACATTCGATGGACGGGCACGAGGAAGAGGGGCAACCAGCGTGGTACATTGCACCAGTGTGCAGTGGTACAATATGTGTGGTTTTTTTTCGCTGAATGGAAATGACTGGAATCATGTTTTCCTGAAGTACTGTATTTAATTAGGGCAACTGAATTTGTCTCATATTGAATAATAGTATTCGACATCTGTACAAAAAATGTACGGTAGCTCGAAATGGTCAACTCCTGAAGATTAGAAAATAAAAAAAACTCAATATGGAAGCGCTGGTCGACGGAAAGAAATGTGCAAAGGAAGCGCCCATAATCGCGGTCGCCAAAAACGGCACCAAGAATGAAGAGTGTCAAAAAGGCCACTTCAAACGCTTTAGCCCAAATCACGGCTCACTCAATTTTTTTTACCACGGACACTTTGTAAACGCACCAAAAAAGGTAGCAGTCAGTCAGTGCCCAGCGGGCACAACACACAAAAAGATGCTTTTTAAAACAACACAAAATGTTTCAAAGTTTTTCTGTGTGTATCCGCATGTACACAATAGTGTTGGGTCGGTTAGGGGTTTTGTCGGTTCGGTTCGGTTCGGTTTTTCGGATTTTTTAATTTTTCGGTTTCGGTCGGTTTCGGTAACCGAAACATTTTTTGCTTTCGGTTTCGGTCGGTAAACCGAACCGAAACAAAATTTCGATCGGTTACCGGTATTTTTCGGTTCACATTGGATTTATTAACTGCAGATCCGTTTATTCGACAAAAAGCTCAAAATGAGACACACGCATAACACAAAAACGAACAAACAAACAAACACACAAACAAACACTCAAACAAACACACAAACAAACACACAAACAAACAAACACGCAAACAAAAAACACAAACAAACACACAAAACAAACACCTAAACCACCTAAACGAACAGGCATTCTTGAAAAACAACGGGTTTTTGGATTTCGCTTAATTTTTCAGCCCTGCAAAAAAACTTGCGAAGCCTTAAGGATGACGTTCCATCCGCGTTACTTTCATGAATTGTTGTATTGAATGTTCTAATTCTTCATTTCAATTTCTGTGATTCAAATTTTGAGAAACTTTTGTGTTTGCATCGCAGGTGCAGATATACAGTCGAACTCAATAAAATGTGGAATCAGCTGATTGGTCGGCCGAGGGGAGGCTGCTCACACTCCGCACCCTTCTTTTTTCGTGGATCTGGATTCTATTGAAACGTGTTTCTTTTGAATGAGTGTGAATTTCCAGCACCCTTTTCACGCTAAAAATAAACTGAAAATGTTTAGGCCCGTTTAGCCGTCCGGACGTTGACGCACGTCGCGGTACAGACAGACCATAAACGGACGCATAAACGATGACGTGAAATGAAGTGATGTGCCGCATGGTTTTAGAATTTTTGCTCGTTTATGCGTCCGTACGGCGACGTGCGTCGACGTTCAGACAGATACGGACGCATAAACGATGACGTGCCGTGAAGTGACGTGCCGTGACGTGCCGGATGGTTTTAGAATTTTTGCTCGTTTATGCCCCTGTACGGCGACGTGCGTCGACGTTCAGACAGATACGGACGCATAAACGATGACGTGACGTGCCGTGACGTGACGTTGTATTTTAGATTCTGCTCTAAAAAGCCGTACGTCACCAAGCAAAATTCAATAAAGTTAGGTGCCAATTGAAATTGAATATTTGCGACAACAACCAATTTTGACTGGAGAATGGAGATTGCAACTCAAATTAGAAACAACCCAAAGATTCAAGTCTTTTGAAATTTCGTCTTTCGCTCAAGTCTTTCGAGCAGTTCATTCAATGCAGAGCAGAAGAACAGGCGAAAACACATTATGTTTTCCAACAGTGCGCGTGCACAAATAGTTTGCTGCGGATGTGGGTGCCCCGACAGGCCAGGTCTGCAGCTTGGTACGCTGACACAACGTATCACTGTGACGAACAGTGAATCGTCAAGCAACGGGCCCAGTGGCAGTGGGTCGCAGCACGTTGCTTCACAATATTACGACACTTTCAATAAGAAAGATAATCATTGCCATGTGCAGAACTGCACAAAGAGGAAAACGTTGTAGATGTTACCAAACGCTCAATGAGTTTGCTCCTTCTAGTTACGGGTCAACTTTTTGCCTCCTGAAAACGCGAGAAATTTGTTACTTTATGCAGGCAGTGTGCAACAAATCATGCCGGTGTCATGCTATATTTTGACCCCCGCCATATTTTGACCCCCCGGTCGTTCTATGGCAACTTGTCGCTGCCATGGAATGACCAACCTTGCCATATTTTGACCTACCCGTCGAAACTCAGTGTATGGAGATAGCTGAGAAGGGAAACGTTTTATACGAGCGCTGTGCTAGTCGCTCTCGAGGACGAGGTTGCTTTGCAGTTTGAACGACCATGCCATGGCTCGGTTTTCGCTATTATATTTTTAATTGGTAACTTGCAAATTGACCCGTGTGTGTTTGAATTAATCAAAACCCAACCAAACCTTTTTGGTTTGGCAAAGCAATTGTAATGTAACGCTCACGTGCAGCCGCTACCTGTAGTTGACACGCTAAATTGGTGCGAAATACACCATTTTTTGCAGCGGCGGCAATTAACAACAATCGGTGCTTGTATAGTATGTTTGTTTTTGTTTTAAACCTGTCACTTATCTAGAATACAGAGTGTGCAAACTAACAGCGCTCATAACATTTGCCTTAAAAAC
This sequence comes from Theristus sp. LFF4_11, assembly GCA_030248135.1. Taxonomy (NCBI): domain Eukaryota; kingdom Metazoa; phylum Nematoda; class Chromadorea; order Monhysterida; family Xyalidae; genus Theristus; species Theristus sp. LFF4_11. Next base: position 21,645 of record JASANC010003603.1, on the reverse strand, counting down.
CAATTTACATGTAAGTCCAACTTTGTTGTTCAAAAAAATAAAAAGGGCGGTGGCGACGCAGCCACAAGCCCCTATTACCATGGGTAATAGTTATGGGCCTGCTTCATCCGTGCCAACCACACACCCAGCGAAACACGGGGGACGCACAGGCTTTTACACCCGCTCCGGCAACCCCAAAGCCGGACTCGGCCACAACCCCCGGGTTTAGCCGGCGACCTGGCTTCGCTCTGTGAAACGCCAGAATCAGCAACTTGCCAGATCGTTTTTATAATAGTTGACTAGGTGTGAAACACGAGCCTTATCGTTCGGTGGTCAGCACCAATCGATAAGTTGCCCCTTCGTATGTTTCACTGTGTGCCGATTTTTGCATGCCCATCGTGTACAGTGACAAGAAGCACACACATTTTTAGCAGTTCTCTGCATCACAAAGCAAAAATATCAACGTGCTGTCCTTTTCTGTTTGGAAACGTTGGTCAGTTGTTCAACGTAGGCAAGAGTCTATTCAACATGGGCTCCCATGGGCAGCGAGTTTCACTCCCAACTTAAATAATAGTAATGGTATCGTGAACACCCACTGGGAAAAAATAGTTGCATGCGCGATAGCGAATCATTTTTTTGTGTTTTTCTCTGTCATTCATGTGCAGGTGGCTGAATTTCTTTGAAATTTTGCACAAATCTAAGTTGAACTTTCCTGAACAACTGTCTACAACTACAAGTTCATTGAATATGGTTCAACACAACTCGAGAAATAACGCGTCAAACACCTACCCACTACTTCTTAATTGTTCCTCTTCAGAAAATTACCAAAATTTAACTGTGTTCAAAAATTCCTGTTTACTGCAGCTAAGTCGGCAACCCCTGTCGGCAAGGAGGCACGAGGCTAAAGTAGGATTATCTAAAAATGCGGGAGACGCATATAAAAGGAGGAATATGGCCTTGTGTAAGCAGTGAAAGACTTGGCTCGACAACGCTTTTCAAGTCTCTAATGTGGTGCACACAAGTACATAAGAGCCATATTTTTACGCCGTTTATTTATGATTTCGGTTGCACATGGCAACCCTCGTACTTTGTATTGTAGACAAATAAACTTTCACATTTGCGGATTTCGGGCATTTAGCGACCACTAAAACTACTAAAATAACAATCAGACTTTAGCTCGCTGACACTGGTTTGTCCAGGACAAATTGTATCGCAGAAGCATTGCGGAACGCAAGGTCTCCTGTGGCAAATGCAATGACTCACGGGACAGACGGTTTATCCTGCCACACTAGTTGAAGTTGACACCGGTAAAAAAGGTGAAAATCAATGGAAGACAACTCCTTTTTGTCACTGGTGCTGGTGTGTACACAGCGGTGCGTACGTTAACAACAACGAAAAAGCTACATGCAACAATGTTTTGCAATCTCTGATTTTTCTGTTTTTGCACAGAATTTACAGAATTTCGCACATGGCGTGATTTTAGATTAAATCGAAGAGGACAATTATAAAATAACTTCAAAGTTTTACGCTTTTCAGCAAAACGAAAACGAAAACGAAAGTTTCGGATTCGCTGCCCTCCGGGGATATAGCGACCGCAGGCCACCGAAACCGAAATCGGGCTAAGATACTGGTGCCCCCCCAAGACAGAGCGGGGCTTAGAGGCTGTCCCCATCACGTGGAGAGGGTATTGGTTCCACGGGATGGTGAGCCGTCCATTCCCCAATCCCACCGGAGTTTGGTACCTTCGGGTTTCCGGAATCGGTGGGGGCGTGCTTCAGAAAAAAACAAACAAACGCGGCGCAAAAATATGACTCTTATGTACTTGTATCCGTGTGTACCACATTAGAGACTTGAAAAGCGTTGTCGAGCCAAGTCTTTCACTGCTAACACAAGGCCCGAATCGTGACGATTTCGGGCGAATCGGCCGTGGAAATCGGCGAAAACGGTCAAGAAATGAAAAACAAGAAAACGGTGTTTTCCATGGTAATTCATTGCGCCAATCACGTCTTTTGGGTCAGTTTTCTTGCGTGAGCAATTCTAGGTACTGACTCGTGACGATTTTGGGCGAATCGGCCGAATTGCTCACATAAAAAAACTAACTCAAAATCCGTGATCAGCGCATTGAATTACCCTGGAAAACACCCCTTTCTTGTTTTTCGTCTATGGACCGATTTCGCCAATTTCCACGGCCGATTCGCCCGAAATCGTCGCGATTCAGCATCTAGAGTTGCTCACGTAAGAAAACTAACCCAAAATCCGTGATCAGCGCATTGAATTACCCTGGAAAACATCCTTTTCTTGTTTTTCGTTTCTGGACCGATTTCGCCAATTTCCATGGCCGATTCGCCCGAAATCGTCACGATTCAGCATCTAGAGTTGCTCACGTAAGAAAACTAACCCAAAATCCGTGATCAGCGCATCGTTTATGCGTCCGTATCTGTCTGAACGTCGACGCACGTCGCCGTACAGGAGCATAAACGAGCGCGTGTTCTAAAACCATCCGGCACGTCACGGCACGTCACGTCATCGTTTATGCGTCCGTATCTGTCTGAACGTCGACGTACGTCGCCGTACAGGGACATAAACGAGCGCGAGTTCTAAAACAAGACGTGACGTGCCGTGACGTGCCGGATTGCTCTTTTTTGCAGCATAAACGAGGTTTGACGTGACGTGACGTGCCGTGCCGGATGCAAATACGGACGGCTAAACGGACCTTTAGAGACTGCAAAATTCAGATTTTTTTAAATCCACAGCTCTCAAATGTATTTTTTGTTTGATGACGACGACGACGACGTCGCTTAATTTTTGCGTGTGAACTGAAAGACAAACGCCTGAAAGGAGTGCGCTGTGCATGGTTTGCTGCGTGCACCAAGTAAATGAACACAGCAGCTTACCAAAAACAACTTGAAAACGGTGAAAATGAAAGATGAAAGCAAAGTCGTCGTCGTGTCGTCGTCGTCCGCGAAGTCGGAACGCTTTTTTTTAATTGCGGACGCATGTCGATCGGTCAGCTCCCCTTCAGCTGGCTACACAGCGCACTCATTTCAGGCTTTTGTCTTTCAGTTCACACGCAAAAATTAAGCGACGACGTCGTCGTCGTCGTCGTCAATAAAAAATGCATTTTCATCTGTTGAATAAAAAAATCTGAATTTCGCAGTTCTCCAACCCTTTGAGTTTATTTTTAGCATGAAAAGGGTGCTGGAAATTCACACTCATTCAAAAGAAACATGTTTCAATAGAATCCAGATCCACGAAAAAAGAAGGGTGCGGAGTGTGAGCAGCCTCCCCTCGGCCGACCAATCAGCTGATTCCACATTTTATTGAGTTCGACTGTATTTTGATTGAGTTGTGCATAATGCCTTTCACAGTAGCACAGCGTCGCATCACAACGTTGGAGTTTGTTGCTTGGTGGGTTCAAGCACAAAAAACGAATAAAGTTTGTCGAAAATTAGATTTCGCTTCAACTACATTCACATCTCATAACCGAAGAAAAAATCGGTCGGTTCGGTTCGGTTCGGTTTTTCGGATTTTTTAATTTTTCGGTTTCGTTCGGTTTCGGTAACCGAAACATTTTTTGCTTTCGGTCGGTAAAAAATGACGAAAAAACGCTTTGGTCAGTTCGGTTTTCGGTTTCGGTCGGTAACCGACCCAACACTAGTACACAATACATCCTGTCTGTCATTTGTCTGATCATTTATATCTGATCTGTCTTATTTGGTGTAAAATTTGTCAATTTCAATAAAATAATAGAATAATACTGCAAAAAACAGGTTATTTCAATTGAATCATTTTAGTTGTGTGGCCGATTAAACATGGCAGCTTTTTTCAGGGTGCGCGCGAAGTTTGAATGAAAGAAAATGACGTTCAGAAAAGCAATTGTGTGTCAAATTTGACGTGTTTTTTTCAAACTAATTGCTTCTTCGTGCTATTCTGTTCATTCTTTCTCCCTTGCACACACAATTGCTAATTTTCTTGGCATTCTTGAGAAAGACAACTCTTAGTCTGCGACTGATCCCGCCTTGATGGAGAATACAAGGACTGCCTTATTTATTCGGCTATACTGTATGTCTGCGAATGGCCATGGCCACGCAGGGTGGCTGATAACTGAGGAAAGGAGAACTGAGGGAAGGAGAACTCATGCGGAAAACTGAGTCCCACACGCATGCGACGTCAGCGGACTGAGTCTACAAAAAATAATTTTCATTCACGTCAAATCTGATCAATCCGCTTGTAATATAGTTTGAAGCTGAGGAGTAGGCGAATAAACAAAATAAAAGGGGAAATTTGGATTATTGATACTTATAAGGCTAAAAAATAACAACAACAACCGACATGTTCTGCTGTTTATTTTTAGGAGTTCCAGCTTATTTTGAAGTCAACAGCCACTCGTTCCAATGTAATACAAGCCCGTTATGGCTCGTGTTTGCTCACTGGCCTTTCGTCATGTTTTTCCCTGCTTGATCTGCGAGGATTCGTTTTGCCTTGACGTCAGTTGGTTTTTTTTGAAAAATATTATTTTTCGAATAACTACTAGTATTTCATTTGCAACAACTGTCCATTTGTAGATTTATTGGTTCTGCTCAATCACAAGTAAATAGCTTTTAATACACCAGTAAATAAGACCTAAAAATTAAGCGACAAAAATATTAAAAGAGCCCTGAGCGTATGATTTGAACGCGTAAATGACCATGAAAGAAATCAATTTCAATAACAGATGATGACAACAATGCCGTAAAGTCTTGCATATGGCCCTTATAAATTTTTTAAAAACAAAAAAGTTTGAAAAAGTGGACTTTTGTGTGATGCCCCCATAAGCGAAAGGAGGTAGACTTTTAAAACAAGATGAGGAACGGATTTTTTGAGTCCGTCGTTTTTCAGTAAAAATCCGAATGAAGTGAAGTCCGACGCAATATTATTATCTTTTTATAAAACGTGACCCAATATGCGTTTGCACGCACAGATAGAGAAAATGTTTCATGGCTGAGTGGCAATTTGAAATAAGCGGAACTTAACGTAATCTGACGGTAGATTTGTGCAAGAAGTTGGGAAAACTAATCAGAATCTTTTCTCACAAAATAAGTTTATTTATTTCGGATTCAAACTATGTTCGCGCGAAACATCTTTTCAGCTGCGCGGCTTTTCCGCACATCATTCAAAATTATCTAGATACTTCGCACGAAAAGATAATAGTAAAAAATCGATCTTGTAAGGAAGCCATACGTACATAACATTAGTAAGATTTCGAGAAATAAAAGGGGGGTTAGGATTTTCATGAAACCGAAAATTTGGGCTCCCGTCTGGTGAGGTCTTGGGGGAGGTCTTTTACGCAAGACTTTCCGACAATACGCCAAATATCGGGTCTTTGTTCGTTATATCCTATTATACAAATCCCTATGAGCCCCAAAACCGGCGCACCCCATGAGGGCGTGGCGAGCCGGTCGTCCGCTGTTGTGCCGTGTCCGTCCGAGTGACGTCAGCATGCTGCACCTTCACATAGGCCGGGTGCGTCAAGTCGTACTCCTTCGCACAGCCGACCATCTTGTCCATGTGCGTCGTCGCGCACGGCAGATAGCGCGCGTACGGACGACGAAAGTCGCCCGCCTCACTGGCGCCGTCGCAGAACGGCCGACAGAGTGGCGGCACGCGGCGTCGTTCGCAGCAGCGCGTGTGCTGTTTGCCGCGTGAGACGCACTGGAAGATGCCGATGAAGTGCTCCGGCAGGCAGACCTTGCGGCGGAACGCGGCGCTTAACTGGAAAACATGGCACTTGGGTGTATGGTGTGGGGTGTGGGGTGTGGGTGTGGGGTGTGGGGTGTAGGGTGTAGGGTGTTGGGTGTAGGGTGTAGGGTGTAGGGTGTTGGGTGTAGAGTGTAGGGTGTAGGATGTAGGGTGTGGGGTGTAGGGTGTTGGGTGTAGAGTGTAGGGTGTAGGGTGTAGGGTGTAGGGTGTAGGGTGTAGGGTGTATGGTGTAGGGTGTAGGGTGTTGGGTGTAGAGTGTAGGGTGTAGGGTGTAGGGTGTAGGGTGTAGGGTGTAGGGTGTAGGGTGTGGGTGTAGGGTGTAGAGTGTAGGGTGTAGGGTGTAGAGTGTAGGGTGTAGAGTGTAGAGTAGAGTGTAGGGTGTAGGGTGTAGGGTGTGGGGTGTAGGGTGTAGGGTGTAGGATGTACATAGGGTGTAGGATGTAGGGTGTAGGGTCACCGCACGTTTTTGGTCATTTTTAAAGAGTTTGCAGCGCAGGATATGCAACGCAGGATGGAGTTTTTTTCTTGCATGTTTGATTAACGTGCAGTGATCATCAGATTTCTTCGTTTTATCCAGTTTTTGTTGTCACATGAAAAATGTACGGTTTTCACTGTTCTATTTTTACCGTTCGAAAGTTCATCTTATCATAGCGACAGAGTTTGGCGCACGCGGTTGCCATCCCTGCGCCCAGCGGCCCTTCGCAGCAGACTTTCAGACGCTCGTCTGGTTCAAGCTGTACAAGAAATTTAAAAAAAAAGTGTTCACGCAGAAAAATAATGCACATTGGATGCACATGTTAGGGCACGCATTGATGCAGACGCACAAACCCGTGCACTTATCGGTTCAGAGATTCATCTCCATTTTTAGAAACAAAAACGGCTGCATCTGCATTGTTTTCAGAAGAAAAAAACGGTTTTTGGCTTAATAAAACTTACATACACATGTATAGTACGTGCACGGATTTTGTGCATAAATTATAGGCAACCAGCTGATTGGTTGATGATCACGTGATGTATGCTTTCTGTTCAGGTATTGCGCTATGAGGGCGGAGTCTGTTCCGCACAGAAAGCACGCATCGTGATCACCAACCAATCAGCTGATTGCCTATAATTTAGAGTTCGACTTTTCCACCTACTTACCTGTCTGTACAGATGCCCGTCTTTACCGCGGACTGTCTTAATACCTTGGTTTGATCTTTGACCAACCACGAACGCGCCAACAAACAAAACCGTAGAAGCGAGCGAAATTTTAGAAGATCTCCACATTATTTTCTAGTTCAAATTCTCAAATAATACTGGTTAAATAACAACCAGTAACATCCACGTTCTGTGCAAATTTTTTTTAACGCTGTCTAAATATCTGCCATACATGCAAGTACGTATCTTGAGATTTTTTACCAGTAACAAACAAAAACAAAACTTTTTGCCTGCAAAACGTCTGCGAAAATAGCTACCGTAAATGCTCCATCTTGCTGGATACCCAGACAAAATATACTTTTTTTTGTTTTTTAAAATCCAAAACATCTCAAGATATCTAGTCCTAAAAACTTAGTTCACTGTGTCTTTCAGATAAAATAATTTAAATAAACAAATAATTGATGACATTGAGCTTTCAAATCAAAATTTTTCAAACTAAACCAACGGGAAGTTGCAGTTTGAAATTTTTTCCCTGTTTCTCAAGTCTGTAATTTCTCGTGTTTGTGTAACCTTGACGTTTGAGTCTTGCTTCCGCAAAGTGTTTTGAGATTTCAATTGCATTTTTTTGATTTTGTGTCATGCTCAATTCTAAATTAGTTAATTTTTTCAGTGGATTGCTTTTTTCACCGTTAGAATTGGTTATTTATGTCATATTGTGCGATCTAATTTTGTATTACACGTGATCGGTCAGGCCATGTACATGCGCGGCACAGTTGTGAAATTTATTTATTTTAAAGGGTCCGCTTAAGGATCAGTGGTTATTTTCTTACCAATAGTTGCTCGATGTCAAAAAAATCCATGAAACGTTTGCTGATTTCCATTTTAGCGTGGCGGGTTTTCTAAATTCGCATTTTTTTCCCTGTCTTCCGCTATTTTTCTTTGCGCATCATCGGTATAAACCTTCAATGCGCAGCGTTCAATTACAGAGAATCGCCAAAACGCTGGTCTGCTGACTACGGTAACAACTGCGGTTGGTCTCGACACGATCTTCACAACCCAACCTTGTCAATGCCGTCAAAATGACTGGATCGACTGAAAAACAAAAAGGAATGTATTTTTATCGAAATATCGTTTCTGAAATCTTGACTATCGGAGGGACGGTTTCAATAGGAGCGTGTCGAGACAAAATACCCGGCAGGTACTGTACTCCGTGAGCTCAAACGTTTTTACTTGTTCCGCCTTATGAACGAAAAACAAAGTTTTGACAGATTGATTAGGTCAGGGGGCACACACACATACAGGCACGCCGCCCACACAGGGCAGAGAATTCACTGAAACAGTGAGAAAACGGGAAGTGCAGGATGTTTTTTGCACGCACGGGAAAAGAAAACTGCAAATGGCTGCCCACGTTCATGGTGCATAAATTCCCTTTTCAATAATGCTCAAACATTGTGACACATATGTAAAGTTTCGACAAAAAATCACGCGATACATATCAGAAACACAAAAAAATTGAGTTCCACAAAATCGCGCTCGAACAGAACGACGAAAACCTACGCTGAAGAAAGTGAGTCTACAATGGAGTTCATCAAGTTCTTTAGTAAGCCAAAACAACGAACAAACTGTCGGCAAACCAAGAACTATACTCAACAATCTGGTGAATTTTTTTGTTTTTGTAAACAAAAAGCATCAAACTTTGTAGACGCTAGAATAAAACACGAAAAGTAAAGAAGACCATTTGTTCCAGATGCAAGGAATGGTTGTCCTTCTCCGGCACTGAAATCAAATCAACGTAAAAGCAATCAGAACTGAAATAATGGTTCTGACTTGAACATGGTGAACCTATAAAGCGAAAAAGACACTGAGAAAACGTGGTTGCGAATTTGGCCAACATGACAGTGGCTGCGAAAACATTATTATCTTGTGATAATGTTTTTAGTGGATTTAGCAACTGTGTAGTCACGCAAAAAAAGCCTAAATTCATGTCAAATTCCATGTCTCCATTTACTCCATGCCAAAATCAATCATTCCAAGATTTCAAAAAATTGCAGAAAGTTCATTGGCTTTTCCTGCAGTTTTTAAACTTTTGGCGCAAATTTTGAAATTTTGCGATGAAATGAATTTAGGCATTGATTTTGGCGTTTTCAGCGTGGTACAGCCACTAGCCCGTTTATTAGTCACTTTAGTAGCCAAAAACAGCCACTTCAGCAGCCACACAGGAAAACCATATTTCCAAATACTTTTGTCAAAAAATGATGGCGCATTTCGTGTTTTTGTTTGGTAAAATGTTTGGAACATTGCGTTTCAATGCGCACACACGTTGCCAGTGAAATCAACATCCACATCCAACACCAGTCACATTATTGCGCCTCAGGCCATTCCGAACGGGTGCACCCGTCGGCTGCCCCCGTAGACGCGCGCATAGGCCGGATGTGTCCGGTCGTAGTCGTGCGCGCACGAGACGATCTTGTCCATGTGCCAAACAGCGCACGACAGATATTTGTTCGGATCGCCGATGTTGTACATGCGCGACGAGTCGCAGAACGGATAGCACAGCTGAGGCACGCCGCGCGACCGACAGCAGCCGATGTGATTCTTGCGTCGTGTGACGCACGTGAACATGCCGATCCAGTGGTGCGACTGGCACTGGCGGCCGCTGAATGCGGCGTTCAGCTGCAATCGATACGCTTTTTTTGGCGCAATGTTGTGCGAGTTCTTTTAAAAGTAAACATCACGTCCCAGGTAAAAGAGGTTCAGGAAATTGGACTCGTCAATGAATCCGGCTTCGTGTGTTTGGAGATTCAGTGACTAAATTCGGTTTTTCTATATTCATTGTCATTTTTTGTTTCAAAACTCAATTCGAATCACTGAGAAGGAATGATTCGTCAAAAAAATCAATGATAGCAATGATTTGACAAAAGTAAACGGCTGCTGGTACGCCCATCCCATACGGTTTACTAAATGCGTGCTCCCAGTCCCAAAATCATTAAAATCTCGGATCGCAATCTGAGAAACAAACCTGAGGAAAGTTCAGATTGTTGTAGTTGCACAGACGGGCGCAGCTGCCCGGCATGCCTGCGCCGAGCGGGCCCCGACAGCAGACCTTCAGACGTTCATTTGGAGCCAACTAAAAAATATGAACAATCAGTTTGCGGAAAATCGTCAGAAAGTTTTTTTTTGCGTTAAGAGTTTTTATGCATTTTACCTTCGACAGCCAAGCGGCCAAGGAAAAGCATAAACCATTAAAACCTTGCTTTGCGTTTACCTTGCGGTACTGGTTTCCATGTCTGTCAGTGACGATTTGACTGAACGCGGCGTCCAGCAGTATGATGCTGAATATTACCAGAACGCAGTGAGAATTCATTTTGGAAAATTTCTGCAACATTTTTCACTCGAAAATTAAGCGAATAAAAAGAACCCCTGCGAAATGTTTTTCACAGTAACAATCGATATGCAAAACCACAATTCACAATGTTTTGAATCGATTTAAAATGAGAAAAACTTAGTCACTGTTTACTTTTGGCACTCAGTGAAAAAATTGACAAAAAGATTCATATTGCACAGTGCAGGTGTCCCAAAAAGATGCATTTCGCCGACAAAGAACAACTGAAAGTGGACAGTTAAAGCACACTGAATTTTCGTCATATGAAACCAGTATTTCTCAAACAAAGATAATTTCTGAACTTTCACTTTTATAGGTGCGCAATTTCCAAAAGTTGCTTATAGTTTTGCTTGTCATGTCTGTTCATACAACAGTGTGTACCTGTCCTATAATTAGTTACACTGTTCTTTCGCAGTTTTTTTTTGAAAAACAACACAAGTCCAACTTTATGGAAAGCTATGCGTGAAAGAAACCTCAACATTTTAAAAAAAGCTCAACAACTCAACTCAACAACCTAAAAGCTAACAGTTAGCTAAGCTAAGAAACTGACGCTTGCGGACTCAAGAACAAACTAAACTTCCCTGTCTTTTATACACATCATGTACAGTATGGCCGAATAAAAAAGGCAGCCCGTCAAGGCGGGATCAGTCGCAGACTAGGAGTTGTCTTTTTCAAAAATGCCAACATAACTCCTAATCATGTGTTCAAGGAAGCAAGAATGAACATAATAGCACGAAGAATCCATTAGTCTGGAAAAACACGTCAAATTTGGCACACATGTTGGTTTCTGATCGTCTATTTTCTTTCATTCAAATTTCGCGCGCTCCTTGCACCCTGAAAAAAGCTGCCATGTTTACTCGGTCATTCCGTACTTCTTTTGTTTGGAGAAACATTTTGAATTCGAAAAAATCAGTTAGTTCTTTCTTCATTACCAAAAGAATTTTTGTAACAAGTGCGAACTTTTCAATTTACAGTTCAGGCTCTAACCACTTCTCGTTTTTACGCTCATCGATTTGTGTCAGTGGTACAATGTGGAAATGAATGCTCTGATGATATATAAATGTTATGTTTGAATGTACAGTGCGCGTGTGTTCACCTTTTGTCCGCACAATGAAGAAACTGTGTAAATTTGGTCATTTTATTATGAAAATCAAACAGTGAACGGCAAAACTGCAAAAGTTGGCCGCCGTCCGCAAAAGGAACCCCTGTACAACGAAATGCCGATCATGTGCAGCCCACGCCAAAAAAAATCACGCTTTTTTCGCGCACACGTGTATAATTAACCAATGAAATACAACACCAGAAATCCATTCAGAGTGCAGTCCACTAAAATGGCCTCTCATTCAGTTATCTTTTCTTCACCGTCTGAGCATCTACATCATCATCGTCTCTCTCAGTGCCTCCGGTTCCTCGGCGGTATGTTCGGCAGTCGATACAAGCGCACGTAGGCCGGATGTGTCCTGTCGTAGTCGCGCGCGCACGAGACGATCTTGTCCATGTGCCAGATGGCACACGACACGTAGCGAGCGGGCTCGCCAAGCTCGTAGACACGACTACCGTCGCAGAACGGCTTGCACAACGCGGGCACGCCGCGCGACAGACAGCACGCGTGGTGGTCCTTGAGACGCAGTTTTTGTTGGGACGTCAGTGTCAGCACTCAACAAAAAAATAACAATAATAACTGACCAAAAAAACCAAGACTGCAATGAAAAACGACTTACATGACGTCTGGTGACGCACTGAAACAGAGACACCCAATTGTGATTGTCGCACGCACGGCTGTGGAAGGCAGAGTTCAGCTGAAAACAAAGAGAAACGGTGCACTGATGACACAAACCTCGTGTTCAAAGAAGCTGGACACACAGAAAGCATCACATGCAGCATATTGGGTGGTGGCAACCTTTTCGATTTTGTGTCAAAAAAGTGATCACAGCTTGTTGTCACAAGCTGAGCAACAAACGTTTCACGCAAACGATTTTGGCGCACTCCAAATGTAACAGCGGTCACACTGTACCTTCGTCGCGTGTTGTTTTTCAAGTGTTTCAACAAATTGTTAGCAATGTACTCTTCTGAAACGGAAAGTGAAAACGCAGCCACTGACTGTTGCAAAGTTCAGTTTGTCATAACGGCACAGTTTCGTGCAGCTTGCTTGCATCCCCTGAGCGATTGGCCCAATGCAGCACATCTGCAGGCGCTCGTCCGGTGTTAACTGCAGTAAAAACGTTTTGCTAATTGGGTGGACTTGTGGCTTGGACGGTCGGTGCAGGCTAGCAGTAAAATCGCGCTCATTGGTAGTTTTCAAACCTAAAATCCTTGAAGAGGTGCTTCTTGCAAGGAAAATCCTTGCCTGCGGTCTTGTAAACAACGGAAACGCTTTTTCTTAGTTTTCTGCTTTTGAAACGAGCAAAAATTTAAAGACTTGTTTTTCTCCCGCCACAGAAATTCACAGTATTTTCACAAAGTCTGAGTGCGGAATGGACACATCGCAACTTTTAATAAGATACAGAGGTTACAGATAAAATTTTCAATCGTCTTGTTCACCTGCCGGTACTGTTGTCCGTGTTTGTCTCTGACGATTATTGCACCGTTTGGCGATTGTCCGCCGATTGTTTGTATCACAGCCAATAAGCTCACAATAAGCAAACACTCGAACGAATCCATAGCTGACCAATCTGTAAGCTGAAAATAATATTTTTATTGATGAAAACTTTGCAATGAGTTCCTTCTTCCGTTTCAATTCAAATGGTGAAAAAGTGTTCAAAGAACATTTGATGAGACCATTAAAGTTTCTGTTCAATTTGAAGTGCATTTATGAAATGTTGAGGAATTTTTTTCCACAGCATTTTGTGTCAAATAGTGTGCTGTGCGTTACAACTCATCAATCTGTAAATAATAATTGTTGTCATTTACACCACAACAAAAAAACGTGTCCAGTTTGAAATTGAATGTTACATCAAGCAAACCTTTAGTCACACACAACAACCGTTCAAACTTTTTTCATTGTTTTTCATCATTGAATGTCATTTTGTTGTTTAAAAACCTGCAACCGCAAATTTTTTTGTTTTTTTTTACACCGGCATGCTATAATGTTTCTGATTCGTGATTGAAAAAATTTGCAGAACGGGAAATTGCTTTTTATCAGGAAGAGCAGTCGCAAAAAGAACTGACAAAAGTTAAACTTGTTCTGGACAAACGCGCGATCTGTGGGCAACGTCACAAAAACAAAAAGACATGAGAAAAGTTCAATGATACACAGTTGGACATCGCAAAATCACCGCAGTTGTTTTTTCAGGAAAGTGAATCCCGTGATGGGTGCCGGTGTCATGCCATATTTTGACTTCCGCCATATTTTGACCGGGGGTCAAAACATGGCAAACAAACAAGCAGCCCGTAAGAAGTTTTTTCGGTGGCATTTTGGCGACACCGGTTTGAGGACTGTGCACCATTTTGAGGGCTGTGCACATTTGTAAAGGCAGCCGGTGCAATGAAGCAAAGCTCCCAATGTTTGTTCTTGCGGGCTGCACACCGGTTTGAGGGCTGCGCACATTGGTACCCCACACCGTCGCACGGTATGACGTACTGTATGTTCGTTTTAGCCTGTCACTCTTTTCGCAGAATTCGCAGAATGCACAGAATATTTCAAAAGTTTGAATATTAGTGTGAAGGACGAACAATTAAACCGTCGCGTTTGGTTGGAATTAAACACCCCATTTATGGCTAAATATGTGTGGCTGTGCCTTAAATTTTTGCCAAAAAAAGGCAGTTGTGACGCAGCCGTGGAGGGTGGTATTCTGAAAAAGCCGATTTGAACTCAATTTGATTCTCGAAAAAAAATTGGTTTTCCTGTTCCGGCGAACAGGAAGATCTAATAAAAAGGGCGGTGGCGACGCAGCCACAAGCCCCTATTACCATGGGTAATAGTTACGGGCCTGCTTCATCCGTGCCAACCACACACCCAGCGAAACACGGGGGACGCACAGGTTACACTGCTCCGGCAACCCCAAAGCCGGACTCGGCCTCGACCCCCGGGTTTAGCCGGCGGCCTGGCTTCGCTGCCCCCGGAGGAGCTGTGAATCGCCAAATCAACAACTTGCCAGATCGTTTTTATAATAGTTGACCAGGTGTGAAACACGAGCCTTATCGTTCGGTAGTCAGCACCAATCGATAAGTTGCCTCTTCGTATGTTTCATTGTGTGTCGATTTTTGCGTGCCCATCGTGTACAGTGACAAGAAGCACACACATTTTTAGCAGTTCTCTGCATCACAAAGCAAAAATATCAACGTGCTGTCCTTTTCTGTTTGGAAACGTTGGTCAGTTGTTCAACGTAGGCAAGAGTCTATTCAACGTGGGCTCCCATGGGCAGCGAGTTTCACTCCCAACTCTAAATAATGGTAATGGTATCGTGAACACCCACTGGAAAAAAATAGTTGCAATGAAAAAACACACTGGAACACCCACAACGCCCAATAGTTGCATGCGCGATAACGGATCATTTTTGTGTGTTTTTCTCTCTCATTCGTGTGCAGGTGACTGAATTTCTCTGAAATTTTGCCCAAATCTAAGTTAAACTTTCCTGAACAACTGTCTACAATTTCATTGAATATGATTCAACACAACTCGAGAAATAACGCGTCAAACACCTACCCACTACTTCTTAATTGTTCCTCTTCAGAAAATTACCAAAATTTAACTGTGTTCAAAAATTCCTGTTTGCTGCAGCTAAGTCGGCAACCCCTGTCGACCCTGTCGGCAAGGAGGCACGAGGCTAAAGTAGGCCATTACAATTGCTTTGCCAAACCAAAAAGGTTTGGGTTTTGATTAATTCGAATACACACGGGTCAATTTGCAAGTTGCCAATTAAAAATATGATAGCGAAAACCGAGCCATGGCATGGTCGTTCAAACTGCAAAGCAACCTCGTCCTCGAGAGCGACTAGCACAGCGCTCGTATAAAACGTTTCCCTTCTCAGCTATCTCCATACACTGAGTTTCGACGGGTAGGTCAAAATATGGCAAGGTAGGTCATTCCATGGCAGCAACAAGTTGCTATAGAATGACCGGGGGGGTCAAAATATGGTAACATGTTTTGCCATATTTGGACCCCCCGGTCAAAATATGGCGGGGTCAAAATATGTCATGACACCGGTGTGCTCACAAAAAAGTCCATTTTCAATACCAGCCATGCCACACCAACAGAACAGTGAGCACCACCAAAAGCAACAGGAACACAATCAGACACATCCGCTCGACCAACGCAATCATGTGAGTCCACTCGGCCTTCTCACTTTCACTTGCGGTCGCCGTGTTCACGTGCTCAACGATCAGATCCCAATTCCGCAGAATTTCATCAACTTTCGCGAAAAACGTCTCAAAATCGTGAATCTGTCGTTGTTGTTGGCGCTCATCATCGTCCGTTTGACGACTTTTCTCTCTGTGCTTCTGGCTGTCCGGTTTTCCGGTGGTGGAAGCAGAACTCGGTGTGAACGACTTTAGTTGAATGTTTTCGATCTCAGTTGTTGATTTCGACGAGCGAATGATGTTCACTTCGGTCAATTGTGGGCCGTTTTGCTTCGGATCTCTCGATTGTTTTTGGTTATTTTCGGTGGACTTGTCGTTGGTGTTTGTTGTCTGTACTAGCGGACTGTGCTCAGGTTTGTTCTTCTCATTATCGCTGCCTTTCTCAGCGGCGAGCCATTTTTTGCGCATGAAATTCAAGAAGCTTGAGATGGTGATCTGGAGGAAAAATGACTTGTGGTGCAGTTGAAACTGAATTATGTTTTGGCTTGGTTTTGGTTAAGGCATAGGTTTAGTTATATCTTTAGGCTAGGCTTAGGCTTAACTTTAGTCTTAGGATTTGGCTTGACTTGGGCTTCGACTTAGGCTTAGGCTTGGGCTTAGGCTTAGCCTAGGCTTACAATTCTCACTCAGCTGTTGAGTTTTCTCTATTCAAGCATTCAAAGGAAAATTGTCGAAGCAAGAAACCGCGAAGCGAATATATTCCATCAAAGAATCAACGTTCATTTACCGACTGTTTGTTTGGTTTCGGTTTCACGACAAACGGAAACCAAGGGGACAACGTGTGCATGAACAGCGAACGCGCCCACGGACGCAGTTTGCGCTGGGGAGGCTGCTCAAGGATCAGTAGGAACTCGCCAACGGCCACGGCGGCAATCACCAACAGCATCAGACTCAGACTGTACCAACCTGCGAAATGAATTCCTTTGTTGGAAAGAATTCAACAGAACATTAAACGTGACCAGATGTGGGACTCATGGAATTAGGGATCACTATATTGAGCAAAAAATAACAGATCTGATTTTTGTGGGTTGAACTGTATCAGTCAGAGTTTTATCAAAATTAGCACACAGCATCGCAGTTTTATCAAATTCTGCTAATGACCCTGCATGGTAAATTCTTCGCTGTTTTTTTAAACAAAAAATGATTCTGGTAAATACTGCATTCTTGTACACCGTGTCCGCTCACTCAGCAACGGCAGCCCACTGCTCGCTTGTGGCAGTTCGTTCATGACGCGAAGTTCCAGCATCAGCAACGCCAGGAATGCCGCCTCGCCCACTCGCGATTTCTGCTGAAAATGTTTTAATAAATTTCAGCAGCAAAACTGCTCTAGAAAGTACAAAAAGCAGCTAACGATAGCTAAGAATTCAGTGGTGGTGTGCTCTAAGGTGAAGGACTCGTCCTTGTGGTTTTAGTAAACATCGTCACAGAAAAAGAGTTGACATGACACGCTATTGTCCACCAGTGTAACCTCAAAGTGTACATATGCTGAGACAATTTATGATAACAAAACAATCACAAGAACTATCCGCATCCAATTCCATTTTATTTCGCAACAAAAAAACCTCCGATAAAACTGCATGAGCAGGCTCATTGCAAACTGACCCGACGTCTGCCAAGCGCGTCAAACGGCAGAAAGATGCCCAATATCGCGGCCAAAGTGACCACAATCGACGGAATGATCGAGTTGATGATGTAGAACGTCGGTCGTCGATGGATTCGCAAGCGACACGACACGAACGTGAACGTTTCGCCAGGCTCGTCGACGATTTCCTCAGCCTCCACTCGGCAGGATTTCTGTGAAATTTCGATGTAAAAGTTTTGAGCATCAGTGAGCACTTTGTTTTTTTTGTCAAATTTCCATTATGAAAAAACTCCACCTTTTGAACTGTTGAACTTTCAGCGAGTGAACTTTTGTGAGTTTACGTGTTGACTTTAGTGCAATTATTAGACGTAATTTATGAGTTTGAACGCGATTGACTGATGGAGCATCTCGGTGTTTCGCGCAAACATGAAAACAAAAATCAGAAACTTTCGCAAACTTCGGGCACAGTCCATTCCTGGTCGATGAACATGTGCTCGGCTTGCAGCTTTTCCACTTTCGATATGATGACATTGTTCGCATAGCGACTCCACATGCTCAGGCTGCAATAAAATACGTTTGTTTAAACCTGTCACTTTTTTCGCAGAACATAGAGCATGCGAAACTTTGAGTTCCAGTAGCAACTAGGTTTTGGTGTTGAAATCAAACACTCCATTTGCGGCTAAATACGGTATGTTCGCACGATATCCTGCAAACTCTGATCTCGTTCTTTCTTTTTTGTGTGGCCTGTATTCTGCGATAGAAGTGACAGGTTTCAACAAACATGCTTTTTACTGCTGTCTTCTGATGTTGTTAAGATTATCGCTTAAAAACATATGCCAACATAGCGCTAAATAAAACGAGATAAAAAGCGAGATACTCTAGATTCACAGGTCATTTTCAATGATTTTGGCTGAGAGCACAACCGAAGTTTGCATTCGTGTTCGTCCCACGGAAAATAGCGCACGTCCATCGCGCACAGCGTCTCAGCGACGAACGGCCAGCGCTGCTCTACCACTCCATTCCATTTCAGCTCCGCTTCGCCGTATGGCGGCAGAGGTCCGGTGCTTTTGGCGCTGATAAAAAAATCTCATGCTAACGCTCCACTTTCATTTCACGGCTCACACACTCTTCACACACTCTTCACATTTTTGTTTGTGTAAACCAATTCAACTACATGGTTCATGCGCAAGAGACTCACTTGTCCATGATGGTGATGCGTGGCGTCCAGATCTTTGCGACGGGCACATAAATCTCCTTGACGTCATCAAAGCGTTCCGGTGCCCACGTTAGGTATTCATCCTCCCAATACTAAACAGAAAAAAGACTCACAGTGACAATAAAAAACCAAAGAACATGGCGCTCTTTTCTTCAGTTCTCAAGACGCAAGGCAAAATGCCGCGATACAATTGAGATAAACAAACGACAAGATGAGGCACGTCTCGTGACGACCCGACCTTCTTCTTACCGTTTCAATCAGGCCTTTCGTGGTGATGACATTGATTTTCTCGTTCTGAAATTGTGAAGAGATAAAAGAGTGGACAACGAGTGGACAACTGGTTAATTATACCAAACAAAGATTCAGATCCATCGGTTGCTTTTTCGATCCATTAGTGTCAGTGGGAACAAAAGTTCAAAAATTTGCATAATTGAAGAGTGGGCGCCTGGGCAAATTATTGTTTGTTCCGCTTACCAGTGCGATAACACAACTCAACAGTTTGTTGAACTTTTGGTATTTGCATGTCATTTCATTGTTTTCACGTTTCATGTGAACACAGCCTTTTTTCCGCACCATGCCACACCGCCAACCAACCACATTCAGCAGTCCATTCAAGAACATCACGGTGCGGATGAGCGTCGCGCGGTGCGGATCAACGGCCGGTCGAATCGACTGATCGTAGCCGGCGAACAAATGCGAGTGCAGGCGGTACATGGTCGAGTTGTGCGTGACGACGCCGACAGCCGCTGCACTGCGTGGTCGCACACACACTGATTGCTGCTCGCTTACACGATCTACAGTCGCACTCTAAATTATTGCTGTCAGCTGATTGGTTGCTGATGCACGTGATGCATACATACTTTCTGTGCAGAAATTACTGTGGAAGCGGAATCGTTTTTGCATCAAGTTTTCAGCAACCAATCAGCTGATTCTCGATAATTTAGAGTTCGACTGCAACTCTATGACATATCCCACTGGTGATTGGTTGGATGCACGCATTCTGTGCATGGATTGCTGTGGTGGAGGCGGAGTTTTGTTCGCATGGAATCTATGCACCACTTGACTACCAACCAAGCAGCTACTTGGATATGTTACAGAGTTCGACTGCAGACGTTATTTTAATGCGTTCAGAGAAGTAACGAGATTCTTCATGTGATGAATCAGAAACCGAAAAACTCCAATATAAAAACGCGAAAAAGTTGCCTGAACTGAAATGGCTGGGCTTTTATTGCTATCAGGTAGAGTTCAACCAGCGAATGTTTAGCCATGTTTCCAGGTGCAGGGACGCAGTTATTTTTAGACACTCAGTTTGCATCGTTTCTTCTTACCGTTTGGTGCGCTGAGCAACAAAAGCCACAAGATGGCGGTCATGTCGCTTGAGAAAAAGTTAGTTATTTTTGGGCAAAATAATGTCAAAATTTAACCTTCAGTGAGTTGCATGTGTCATCATTATCCAAAGCAAAGTTTTTAAAATTTTAATATTCACGAGAAGTGTTGGAGTGAAAAACCGAGAATACGGTTTATTGCTCGGAAAGTGCTTCTATTAACAATAAAACGACGATTCTTTTGAAATGAAACGGATTTTTCCACCTTATAAACTTTTATTTATTCGAAGAAACCGGTTCTTCTGATATCCAGATGTGTTTAGCTTGTCAGTTACTTGTTCATTTCACAGCGTGTAACACAGCCCTCTTTATTGTGCTCTTGTACAAAGCATTATTAAAAATTGCGCATTATTTCAATGAAAAAGTTTTCAAACAACCCACAGCTTGGAGCTGGGCGAACTTTTTCTCAACCTTGTGAAATTGCTTTGTTTGCTTTTATTTCCTGAGCAATAAATGTTGCTGAATTACGTCATAAATTTAGTTCGGGAAATAATGTTTTTTGTTTTTTTTTTCAGAAAATTTGACCAACAAAAATGATGGCATTTTCAACCGACAAGACAAGTGCTGGAAAACGGTTAAAATGCTTGGTTTATTCTTTTCAATCTAGCACGTTTGCAATGATTTTGTATGAAGTAATCAATCAAAATTCGGTTCACCTGACAATGCAATAATACATCGATCATGTGACATGTCCAAATCGAAACTCATCATGACAAATATAATTGGATGCTGCAAAAACGGGACAGAGACCTGTTTTCGCATCAGGAAAGGGACAGCATGTTATGAACATTACAACCTATGTC
Organism: Theristus sp. LFF4_11; assembly: GCA_030248135.1. Classification (NCBI taxonomy): domain Eukaryota; kingdom Metazoa; phylum Nematoda; class Chromadorea; order Monhysterida; family Xyalidae; genus Theristus; species Theristus sp. LFF4_11. The sequence continues at coordinate 1,124 of JASANC010003603.1, read as the reverse complement.
ACGTCACTCTGTCATCACTTTTTGCGCTCCCACACCCGCTCGGGGATACGGAAAGCCCCAATAGAGATTACAAATGTACCCGCATGCATACAAATGTAAACGTCTGATCGACCACCCTCAAATGCTATTACAATCTATAAAAAAGTAAAAAATAAAAATAAAAAAAAAAAAAATAAAAAAAAAAAAAAAAAAAAAAATAAAAAACAAAACGCATGAACAAAAGTAAGATCCGCCACCTTCGATTCACTGGATGAGTTGCGGGACAATTGTATTTTTAAAAAAATTTTTAAGATAATATGTTGTGGCCACTACATGACAAAAAAAAAAAACAGGCAAAAAAATTTTTTTTTTTTTTTTTTTGTTTTTTTTTTTTTGTTTTTTTAATTTTTTTTTTTTTTTTTTTTTTTTTTTATTTTTTTTTTTTTTTTCTTTTTTCTTTGTGGTTTTTTTTCTGTTTTTGCGTTTTCAAAAAAAAAAAAAAAAATTTCTGTCGAATCAACCTGTCAAAGACCGCAAAACCACATCCTTTCGATAACGACCATGACCAGTTACGTCGTTGTGCTGACTCTTCTAGCGATTCTAACGCAACAGAAAGTGGACGCAAACAATCCAGTGATCGTTGGAGGTATATCCGTTTGTGTTCACGGTAAAAGTGCAAAGTATGTCCAAACGGGCAGTGTCCAAACGAGTCATTGTGTGCGAAACATATCGCAAAGTGTTCTGGGTTAGCCCTCCCTGGCTAACAAACATCGCCTAAAATCACCGTTCGTTCGTTAGTGTCGACGATCCATTGCAAGGTGGTCAACGACTGAATCATGTTTGGTTTAAAAAAAGCGATTGAAACTTCTGAATCACCCTGAAAACCTGATTTGAAACCCTGTATTGGCCACTACGCCTTGGTATTGGCCACTCCATGCAATATTTTTTAGCCACTCGGCATAAGTCGTGGACCCTTTGTGATATGTTTTGGACACCATGACTAGGCATTTTGATTTCGGCTATGGCATCAAGACATGCGCTAAATCATGCGGATGCGCGAGCGAGCGTCAGCGAGCGGACAGCGCATCACGCATTATATGAGCCGTTATCCTCTCGCGCGCGTTTTTCAAATTTGCTCGCTTCCT
>JASANC010003602.1:0-34878 GCA_030248135.1 Theristus sp. LFF4_11 | reverse complement strand
TTTACTATCATAATAAATATGTCAATGTTCTGTTGCTAGCTGGCAGGAAAAGTGGGTGGGTACCGGGAGTTTGTGTAACTAGTGAGTAAGTAACCTAATAGTTTTTAGGTTCATTACTTTAATTGACGTACAATGCAACTGATCTGTCATGCCTGCAACAGGTGCTGATCAATCCATGGTAATGCACGGCCGCAGCAACGCATGCAACCGATGGCCTGCAAAGCACCGCTGACGCCAGCAACAACCGAGTGCTCATCATTGAACGTCGCACTGTGTATGTATGATGAGCAGTGACATCACGTTTGCCAACATCACCGCTCTACAATACACCATTGCGAGCGATGCGCGCCAGTCTCAAGCGCCCACAACGACCGTTCAAACGAGCACAATCGCCGCTCTGCTGGCGTCTGAGCGTGCGAACGCATGGTGGTGGCCGTCGCTGTTGCTGCTGCTGCCGCTGGCTGCGTGGGGCATCCTCGGCAACAGTCTCGTCTGCGTCGCCATTTACACCGACCGCCGTCTGCACAACGTCACCAATTATTTTCTGTTTTCGCTCGCCATCGTCGATCTGCTCGTCTGCACGATCGTGATGCCGATGACGATCGCAATCGAGATGAATAGGGGTGAAGTTTGTGTCGCGGAGTATACTACACTTGAACACCCGAAACACACACACGCAGGTTCTCAGTAATTCTGAGTTGGTAACAGGCGCCATGTGGCGGCACGTTTCGCCTAGTGATGCATTTGGACCGTTTCAAAAATTCTCGTTTTGTTTTGTCGCTTCCGCTTCGACCACGCATTGTGTTGTGGCGGTCGACTACTCTGCTGTGCGCATAACTGCAGGTGTCTGGTTCGGCGACTTCTGGCTGTGCCTGACGTACGTCTACGCGGACGTGTTCTTATGCACGACTAGCATCGTGCACATGTGCGTCATATCGCTCGATCGTTATCTCGGCATCAGGTTGCATTGGGAGCTCTGCTTTTCCTCTCCTTTTATTCTCAAGACACACAGAGAGTGAGAAAAAAACAGCACTCCGTTGCAGCCAGCCGCTAAAAACACGCAACAAATCGCAGCGCGTCGTCTACACGAAGATCGCGGTGGTGTGGCTGTTGACGGTGCTGATCTCATGTCCGATCATCGCGATGGCGATACACAACCAGCAGAACATCTATCATCTGATGTCACCGGAGGAGTCACTGAAAGCAAGCATCATCACAACAACCGCCGTGAACTCCAACAACCAACAGCTTCACGCAGCGGTTCAGTCAACGTCAGACCATCCGACGAACAGCAGAACGTTCGCGAACACTTGCATGATCAACAACCGTTTTTACATGATCTTTGGATCGATTTTCGCCTTTTTGATTCCGTTCATTATCATGCTGGTCACGTATGTGCGGACAACGCGGTTGCTCAAAGAACAGGTGCGAATATTCGATTATCTCGTTTCACTTTCATTTCGCACAGCTCATTCCAATTTAAATCGTGGTTTTGACCACAGAAGTTAGCGCTTTTAGCAACTGGCTGAATTGGCGTTCACATGTCGTAACTACCCTCACATCTGCCGGTCGACTCGACCGCACTGTCGGAGATGCTTCATCGTTGAGGCCGCGAAATTGGAACACTACACGGAGATTATTGGCTGCGCCAAAGAACAGCAACAACAACTCAGCGACTAAACTAGCCACCAGCAAAACAAAACGTGTCCATTCAGGCGCGCCTTTTAAGCAACGGGATGCCGCCGGCTGCGGGCGATCACAAGCAGAGCGCTGCCAGTCGAACGTCGTCCGGACAACAGCCGCGCAACGGCCTACGACGGACGATGAACAGCGGCGGCGGCAGCAACCGACGGTCGGTGATCGCTGTCTCTGGCATTCTTCTCGATTGAACCTTTCAAATCGACCGTACTCGATAACACGGCGACGACCGTGTAGCTATTGAAGTTGATCATTTTTGATCGTCGATCACCGACCAGATATTGACAATCAATTGCTGTTTCATTCAATACACTGTGTTCAAGTGTCAGCCAGACAAGTGCACAAAGTACAACAAAAGGCAAGTCCAGGCAAGCCAATCTCGACAAAACACCGATCGATTCAGATTGTTTGCTAGTTTTTCAGCAGCAAGAACACGTCGTCGATCTCCGAGAAGACACTGCTGAGGCCGACACTCGAGCGCAACCATCTGCACCAGCTGTCGACCAACAGCATCACGTCGAATCGATCGGCATTATGGCCGACGAGCGGCGCATCCGATCGGCCGTCGCACGAAACACCGTCGAGCAACGAGCCAGCGATGTCGATACGCCAGCGAACGCTCAAGTACATTCGCTCGATGGCGCGCCGCAATCTGACGAAATTCACGCGCTCCGCAGCGGCGCAAGAGCTCGCCAACGAGGAGAAGGCGACCAGAGTGTTGGCGGTCGTGTTCGCGTGCTTCTTCGTCTGTTGGACGCCGTTCTTTGCGCTGAATTTTCTCATCGGCTTCTGCGGAGAGAGGTGCGTTTGGCGGTCTGTGTACACGGTGTGTGTGCTGATTGGATGAGTTTAGGGCTAGACACATCAGTACGAGTCGTACATATGCGACGGCTGCGCACGTTCAGACGAACAGATTCGCGCGGTTGCTCGTCTAAAAATGCAATCTTGACATGTTTTTCAGTGCGCCTCGTCTCAATGACAGGATAATATTGATTGATTGAAGAACACAAATTGTGGGATCTTGTCGTTCTTATGAACAATTATGATTTTCTTCGATCGTTCTGGCATTGCAGTTGCCAACCGCCAGAAACGCTGATGTGGACATCACTGTGGCTCGGCTACATCTCGTCAACGTTGAACCCGCTGATCTACACAACGTTCAACAAGCGTTTCCGCGAGGCGTTCAAACGGATCCTGTCCTGTCGGACGTGCGCGACGACGTCAACGCAACGACAACGCAACCGTTGGTGTGCCACTCAAAAAGCGAACAATCCGCACTTTCTTGCGACTAACGACCATCAGTATCGCCAAGAACAGTCCGAGTACCGGAGACGGCGCAGGAAACGCAATGACGACGACGACACGGTGCAACGAGAGCCGAAAAGCTTGGAGACGCCGACGACACGGCAGCAGCGACTGCCGAAGACCAGTCGCAGCGTGGACGTGCTGCATCGGATGTCGCGTGCCGCCTCGAAAGAGAGCGTGGCCAGCGTGAACAGCAGTCCGCTGACGCTGCACCGCGCCGTCACACCGCAACGCTCCAGCAATTCCGAGAGCGGCAGCCCTCAGCGCAACCAACGGCTGCAAAATGACGCGAACGCTGGCGGCAGCGGCTGTGAGCAAACGACGATCCTATCGAATCACAACTCGATGACAATGCAACAGCAACGCCAATTGGCCGCACTCGCCAGTCGCCATCTGAATCAGACCATTCCAGAAGAGGAGGAGAATGACGACGAAATCATGTTCGACCAAATCGAGCGCAAGTCAGACGAGCCAAATCCGGACACCGATGATGATTTTTATGATAGAGAGTCGTCATTATCGGACGACGGCGCTTCAAAAATGACCAACGAGCAGTTGGCGAGTCTGGCAACTCCGCTGGCATCAGCACCGTTCTTGTTGATTGAAGAGGCGGAGTTGAGTGTTATTGAACAAAGCAACGAACATCTGAGGACAGCGGGTGTAAGGCAGTCAAAATTCAGTCAATCTCAACAAGTGCTACGCGAAGACAGTAAACTCGCCGTAGGCGCCTGCAAGGGCTACACCAAGTCGAGAAGTACAGAACCGCCAACCGGTTCATCGGAGACGCCAATGGTGCCAAAGACCATTCACAAACATGTACCGAGCTTTCGATTGATATCACAAGAAACTACCATTTGAGTTCTCTATCTTCTTACTTTACAGTGTTGTGAGCTTCTTTTAACTTTTGTTTGGTTGAAAAGTGAGTGATTAATAATTGGGTGATCATTCAGAAATCAATGCGGGTTACGCACGCACGCATAGTTTACGTTTTTCGTCAGTTTTGAAACAGAACAAATGAATAAAAATATGACGCAGTTTTTGCATGCAATGCTAAGCTTGAACTGTGTGTCCCCACCCTATAATCCAAGGCATGAAAAGTCAGATAGCATGAGTGTTGACTACCACGATACTATTTTTACAGGAAACCTCTTCCGACAAACACGCCGGAAACTACTAAAACAATACACCACTCATTTTTAGTTGATATTTTCAACAAAGAAAGCAAAAAAGGCAGAAAAAACGGTAAATCTCGCTAAACAAGGATGAGAGAGCACTCACTTGACCATGACGAAACCGATCGCTGTGGCCGCAAAACGCTTCACATCGTCGTTCGGATCGTTCGCAACACGCGTCAACAGGCGACGCAGCACCTGATGGCAAAAACATTCAATTCAAATACGCTGATCGGGTGTATTATTGTGACAAAAGGGATCTGTCGATGAAATGTGGCTGGCTCAGAATGGTTGTTGCGCTGTTTCGCTAGAACAAACCAGAACGATGAAACCGATGAAAACGAATACACGGCAATGCTTGATGACGACCGAGTGTTGCACTCAAACAGTGAGAAACGACCGCATGATGCCGTCGACCATTAACAAACCAAAAACACATAAAAAAACGGAAAAACACTGCAAAACAGCGTGAAACAACGGCGGCGTACGTGTGCGTTCGCAGTGCCGACGTACGCCATCGCCATCGTCCAAACGGCCGTCTGGCGCAACGCCGATTCAGACTCGTAGCACAACAGCGTGTCAATGAAATGCTCCGCTTGCTCGCGGCGACCGTACGACAGCAGAGCGATGCCGACGCGGAGGCCGCGTTTGATCTTGTCGTGCTGCGTTTCCAGCGCGTACTGAAAGGCGAAACACAGCGAACGGAAACATGCTGAACGATTCAACTGTTTGCTCTGTCATCAAGTTTTTGGTCGCGTTTTGCGACTGAATGCATTTGCAGACGTGGAAAGGAAACTAATTTCAGTCTTTATGTGGCAATTCAAAATCGCCTAAGTGACACGGCATGCGGCGCTATTTTGGGGGACTCGGATGCACTTTGTCGCGCCACTCGGTTTTCAATTCCCGCGGCGTGCATGAAACTGTTTAAAACTGTCTATGAGCGCATTGAGTCTCGGGACCAAATCAAAAGCAAATACTAGCACTTGCGCATGCAGTCACCAGGTGCTCAATCTGTTCGGTTTTAGTCGGTGCCCTTGAGCGTCAGGCAAATGTACAACCAATGGAACACACGTTCAAAACCAGCGAGCTGTCATAACATAATGTCTGCGCACAAATCGCCCCGTGCACAAAAGGGAGCTCTCTCTCACGCAACAACAAGAAAGAGTCACCACCGTTTTCGCACATACACACTTCCTTCATCTCTCCGAAGACAGTCTCATTCAAGCTGCCGACCATGACGAGTCCCATGGCGACAGCAGCGGCCTCGCCCACGATCGCATCGTCCACGAACAGACACTCACGGAGCGCGTAGAAAATGTCTGTGCGCAGAAGACTGTGAATGAACATCACCAACGGGATTCAAAGGTGCACAGCTGCATTGGCTGCGCGTTTCAACGGAATTCCGCCAGTGATCGGGCTCTACCAGCAATAAGCATCGTGCATCCGAATTAGCGTTGCGTCAGACAATCACAGTTGGTGCGAGTTCCGTCTGTCCCATTCGACCGCAACCAATCAGCAAGCTCAAACGCAAAACGTAACCAATCAGCAAGCTCAAATGAAAAATGTAACCAATCAGCGTACACGACGGCGGAAACACACAACGAGACCAACACAAATATCGAAGCAGCTCCCCAAGGCAGCCGCAACAAAAAAGTGACATGCTAATATCGAATCAGCTTCTCCCGCAAAGCACTCCCAAACTGTCGCCGTCGCCTACTGATATCATGCGTGCCCATGGCAGCGAGTCCAAGGCCGAGACATGCGCCATGACGAATGTTGACACTGAGATTGCCTCGTTCGCCCGTCGCCGACAAATAGCCGCTCAAATACTTGATCACTTCAGCGTTGCCGTGATTGGCGTGCATCAGACCTGCCAATAGGAAATTGGTGACATCGTGCGAAGAAAAGACACAAAAACCAGATTGCATTCGCATTGCAGTCAGAAGATACCATTTGATTGAATTATTTAATGCATTTTATGGGTCTTTGTATCATTTTATGCCGTTCTCAATCTTCTGCGTTTACTCTCTTGGTCATGTTATGTCATGGCAAGATCGAGTTCCTTAAAAAATGGAAATGGAAATCGACCCACCGAGAGCATAAAGCGCGCCGCCCTCCTTGAAGCCGAACGTGTCGACGTTCTCCGCCGGCAAATACGATTCGAGCAGTTTCATCGCCTCCGCTTCGTGACCCTGAACAAGAAATCACCATTTGCGACATATCGTAATAGCAACCTGCAAGCGAAATCACGACACACAACGACGACCCGCCTTGTGAATCAGGCCGAGACTGGCTACGGCGTTAAATTTGTTCCAGTTGGTTGCCTTGGACACCCATTCGAGATTCTGCCTGGAAATTTCGTTAGCGTTTTTTCAAAAAAAAACAAAACACCTGCCAACAAACATGACAACATCACAGCAACGATCGTCATACCTCAGGAAATCGTCGCACGTGGTGCCGGCGTGCATCAGTCCATTGGCGATCACGGTTGCATTGTGCACCACACTGCTTCGCACCGCATCCTGACAAGTTTTTTTGCGCAAAAATTCAAAAAGTTTTCGTGACGCCAGGCCAGACTTGCCAGAAACAGTGTCGTTATATGCCCTTTCTTCAAATTGCTCAACTCAAGTACAACATCACATTGTCTCACGTAAAATCAATCAATCAATCAATTTTATTTGTATGCCTCACGGCCAGTTCACATCAACACATTCACAAAACTTCCATCATGCAAAACAAACACAATTGATGTCACAAAAAAAAACCTAAAGAAACACAAGATTATTGATGAACTTGGTGAATGCATGAATGAAAGCAAGCAAAAAGTCGATGCAAACGAATGGGCAGATGACTGCCCGGGTATTCACACAAAGAAACAAAATCCACAAAATAACCAACCGTCGACAGTCAGAAACAATTGAATGTTAAAAAAACGCGCAAACACAATTGAAGCTTGAGAGAAGAAATAAATAAAATAGCGCGATCACGAACCGACAACATCAGACAGCGCACAACGGCCACGATTGACATTCAGGCACGATTAAATTAAGCAAGAGAAAGCAAAATAAACACGGCACAGTTGCTTTTCTTTTCTTCATCGCAGTTTTTCTCTCTTGTTTTTGTCTTTTTTTTCTTTTTTTCTTTTTTTTTTTTTCTTTTTTTTGTTTTTTTGTTATTTTTTGTTTATGGGCTTTTGTTTTTCCTGTGCCATCCCAAATACAGCTAACAGCAAGTGATGAGCAACAGCAAGCAAGTAACAGTGCTAGTTAACAAAAAGAACACCCTGAACACAAAAGCCACAAGAGCACACAGAAAAAACGCGAGATAAAAAGAGCTGTGACATGGACACACACTTGCACCAGATACAAGAAAAAAGAAAACACGAAACGTCGCACAAAAGAGCACATGTGATTCAAAACAAAAACGCAATCACATTCAGTTGAACATGTTTCAAAACAAAACAAAACAAAAGAGTGCTGGCGGCTGGGCGGACTCTCCTGTCTATTCCAATGCAGCAGAAAATTTACCAAAGACAAATGAATGAATTTTTTTATATTCCTGTGTTTTGAGACGCCTCCGAAAACTGGCTGTAGTTGGTGAGGTGACAGTTTCATCAGACAAAAGATTCCAGAGATGTATGGTCCTAACGCACCAAAAATTTTTTCTCATTATGGTTTTTTTTTTGGGAACCGCGAGTTTTGGGAAAAAACCCCCAATACCCTTTCCGGTTTGTTGAAAAATAAAGAAATCGTTCAGAAAGGGAACGAAAGTAACAGAATGGATAAATTTGTAAACCATGGTAAGGTCTGAAATGTGTCTTTGAATTATAATAGGGAGTAAGCCAGTTTGGTGAAGCCTGTCCTGGTATGATGTGTTCATTTCATAGCCGAGTAAATATTTTGTAAAAGATCTTTGTGGAGATTCAACAAGCTTATTTAGACCTATTAGAGATGAAGACCAAACAGTTGGGCAAAAATTTAGGTGGGGCAGGGCGAGTGTTTTGAACAGACGCAGCCTGAAACTTTTTGTTCTAATGCGGAAGCAGTGCTTGATGGTGCCAACTATGCTATTTGCTTTTTTGACAACGGTCCGAATATGGTCATTGAAACTCAAGGATTCATCAACAAGTACACCTAGATCTCTAATTGCTGGTGTTGATTCAATAGTTTTATTGTCTATTGTATATTGGAAATGAGGATTTTTCTTGGGTCCCACGTGGAGAATCCTTGTTTTTGAGACAGATAAATCGAGGGAGTTAAGCTTCATCCAGTTGTTTAAAGCATCAAGATCGCTTTGGATTGCAGCTCTGTCCTTCCAGTGATACACTTCTCTGTAAATTTTAACGTCATCAGCATACAAAACACATTTAGAGTGCGATATCACTTGAGGGAGGTCATTAATGAACAGCGCAAAAAGAACTGGTCCCAGTACGCTACCTTGGGGCACTCCGGAGGTAACCTCAACAGGTTTTGATTTAGCAGTGTTGATACGAACCCACTGGGATCGATTTTGAAGGTAGGCTTTAATCCAGTTCAACAAATAATGTTTAATTCCAAGATCCCATAGTTTTTGAAGAAGAATGCAGTGTGAAACCGTATCGAAAGCTTTCGAGATATCCAAATAGACAACGTCAGTTCCAAAACCATCATCAAGGGATTTTGTCCAGTCATTCAGACATAGTAAGAGTTGAGTCTCCACACTGCGTCCAGGAATGAAACCAAACTGGTAGGGGGAAAAGATGTTCTCTTGTAAGCAAAAACTAATCAGTTCATCCCTTATAATTTTTTCTAAAACTTTGCATACATTTGAAGTAAGAGATATCGGTCGGTAATTATGCAAATAAGGGCTGCTAACTTTTTTCGGGATAGGTTGAACGACAGCTTGCCTCCAAAAATCGGGAACCTCGCTTCTATGCAAGGATGCATCCATGATCATAGAGAGGGGTTCGGCTAAACTAGCAGACAGTTTTTTCAAGAAAATTTGAGGAACGCCGTCAGGACCACAAACTGTTTTCTTATTTAGTTTTTGTAGGTAAGAGAACACCACTTCTGGTGTTATTTGTTTTACTAGCGAGGAAGGTTCGTTTTCAACTTGTATTTTTACTGTGTGATCTTTTTGCTTGAAACTTTTCGCAAAGAAATCATTGAAAGCGACAGCTTTATCAATGTCAGACACCAGTGGCTCTCCATCTACGCTTTCTAGTACTGGTAAAGATCTGCTTTTCTTGATTCTCCTGTTGACAGCGGACCAAAATTTTTTAGGGTTTGGATTTTGGAATGCCCTGTTGTCGGCTGCAGTTGCTTCTTTTCTTTTCATTTTTTGTATGATGTGATTAATTACCTGATAGGAAAGATATTGGTTGACACCATTTCTTGAAACTTTCTTGAGACGACATTGTATCATGTGCAGCTTATGCAAACGCCGTCTCCAAGGCAAAAGTTTACCTTTTGAGGCAGAACGCCTTCTAATCGGAATGAAATTGTCGATAAAAAATTTGCAGACATTACAAAATAGGTTATACATGTCATTTACTGTCTGGCAACTACTAAAAGCTGGTTTCCAATTGAAGTTCAAGAGCTTTCTTTCAATTTCATGCCATTTTCCATGGCTATAATCTTTATACTGAATAATTTCAGGTTTACTGCCAAAACTAATGCATGTTTTTAGAATGATAGATTTGTGATCACTTGAGCAATTGGGAAAGCCGAATGGGTCCGATATTTCACACGTTTCAACTAAGTTTGTAGCAGACACAAAAGCTAAATCCAGAAAATTTTCATTTCTAGTCGGAAGCGAAACCATCTGTGTTAAGCCCAGTTCATCCGTTCTGTCAATAAATTCCAAACATGCTTTTTTATCCTGGGGGCCGCAGCGAATAGAAGGAGACCAAATTATTCCAGGAAGATTAAAGTCTCCAAAAATGAAGGTTCCTTGACCAGTTTCAAGTAGTTTAGACAATGAATCTAATAAATTTTTCCACGTGGCTAGATTTCGAGTAGGGGAGCCGGGAATACGATAGACGATTGCCACAATAAAACTGGTGTTGTTGAGAAACAGTTTGAGAGACAGTATCTCAAAATCTGAATAGCAGGAAGTTAGGTTGGGTAAGAGTTTGGCTTTCATCGTTTTTGGAACCAGGCAAAGAAGGCCACCTCCTCGCTCGCCATATTTTCTATCAAGTCGGAAAACTTGATATTGGTGCTCATTCACAATTGTTGAATCGCTCACGCTTTGATTTAGCCAGGTTTCAGCAAGTAAATAAACAATTTTGTCTGATGAGACATTTGAATCACCCAACAGCATGTTGTCCAAGGCGTCTCTCTTGTTTTGAGATAAAATAGAACGAACATTAGCAAAATAAAAATGAACAGTAGAACCTGGTTTGTTATGGTGTGGTTTTTTGTCAAGAGAGCCGCGATCCTATTGACCACCAGCACCCGTGCCAGAACCCTTGTCGCCTCCAGAAGCGGCGGTCAGCCGACCTAAAAAGTCCGGAGAAAACGGATCGGCAACAAAACGACAATCAGAATGACCATTCGTGTTGACTTTCTGCCTGATTGTGAATTTGCCATCAAAACTTTCACGCAAAACACAATTCTTATTCGAGTCATTGAGACCACGAAAACGATACAGAATGCTACGTGCCTCAGCCTCAATTGCTCGCTGGGCGACGGTCTTGTCATTTCGAAAGTAAATAGATTTGTGATCACCGAATTTCTTGATGTTCTCCCGGAGCAACGACTTGGCCTGCGGCGAATCCAAGATCACTTTCAGCAAGCGCGGTCCGCGCGGTCGTCCACCCGGGCGAGCAGCATCGGAGTACGTGCCCAAACGAAAGACCTCCTTCACGTCCTCACGATTGCCGCCAGCATCAGTCACGACGTCCCGAACGAACTTCAATTCTGAGTTGACGTGTTCGTTGGATCGATTGTCGCCAAACATTGAGAGCCGCGGCGTCGCCTCGCGCCAACCCGACAACACCAGATTGTTCGCTTTTGCTTTGCGCTCGGCCAGCTCGGTCTCTGTAGCGATCGCCTGGTTGACGCTCCGATCGATTTGGAGCGCATTCTGCACGTCAGGAGAAATGAACGCAGGCGGGCGCCCATACGTGTGATCGATATTATTCGTGACAGCTTGTGGCGCGTTGAATTTGCTCATCAAAACACTGAGCATTTCACTTTGTTTCTTTAGCAAGTCAATAATCGCACTGTCGCGTTCGTCTTGCCGCTGCTGTTGCTGCCGAATGAACTCCTCTTGCCGTTGTTGCTGTTGGCGAATTAGATCGTTTTGTTCTTTTATCTGTTGTGTCAATGCAGTCAGAATAGCTTCCAACGCCGACGGCTCGGCCATATTTGCACGCTTGGGCGCCTGGAGAATGGGCGACGTCGTCGGCGAGGAAACCAGTGACAGTGACCGCTTCCTGCCTTCGGCCAGCTTGAGACGAGCGACTCGAGTTTTTGTTTCTGGCGCCACAAGGGCACCACGTCGACGGATTGAATTCCTTGGGTTGTGTATGCAAAATTCCACCTGAACATGTACCACGTGCTACAACCAGGTGTACTGTGAGATAAAATAAAATAGTGCGTCCAAAAGCCCACGAGACCAGCTAATAGTGCCTTAAGAATCAGTCGTCGAAGTGCTTATTCATGGCCATAACAGCGGAGCTATTTTTGCTCACAAGTGTGAACTATTGGTTAAAGACCCAATGATAATGTTAGTTTTTAGGGGTTTTCAGCATTTTAGAACCGTTTTCGGGGCATAGTATGGGGGTGCACCAGAAAGCACTCCGAAATAGCTAGCTCTGTGCCAAGTTTCATTTTCAATTTCGGTCGGCTAGATAACTAAAAAGTGGTTTTACTGTTGGTACCCAGAACGCGATTTGGTCATAATGACACCGACATGCACCTGAACATGTACCACGTGCTGCAACCAGGTGTACTGTGAGATAAAATAAAATAGTGCATCCAAAAGCCCACAAGACCAGCTAATAGTGCCTCAAGATTCAGTCGTCGAAGTGCTTATTCATGGCCATAACAGCGGAGCTATTTTTGCTCACAAGTGTGAACTATTGGTTAAAGACCCAATGATAATGTTAGTTTTTGGGGTTTTTCAGCAATTTAGAACCGTTTTCGGGGCATAGTATGGAGGTGCACCAGAAAGCACTCCGAAATAGCTAGCTCTGTGCCAAGTTTCAATTTCGGTCGGCTAGATAACTAAAAAGTGGTTTTACTGTTGGTACCCAGAACGCGATTTGGTCATCATGACACCGACATGCATCTGAACATGTACCACGTGCTGCAACCAGGTGTACTGTGAGATAAAATAAAATAGTGCGTCCAAAAGCCCACGAGACCAGCTAATAGTGCCTCAAGAATCAGTCGTCGAAGTGCTTATTCATGGCCATAACAGCGGAGCTATTTTTGCTCACAAGTGTGAACTATTGGTTAAAGACCCAATGATAATGTTAGTTTTTAGAGGTTTTCAGCATTTTAGAACCGTTTTCGGGGCATAGTATGGGGGTGCACCAGAAAGCACTCCGAAATAGCTAGCTCTGTGCCAAGTTTCATTTTCAATTTCGGTCGGCTGGATAACTAAAAGGTGGTTTTACTGTTGGTACCCAGAACGCGTTTTGGTCATCATGGCACCGACATGCACCTGAACATGTACAGTATGGCCGAATAAATAAGGCAGCCCGTCAAGGCGGGATCAGTCGTATACTAGGAGTTGTCTTTTTCAACAATGCCAACATAACTCCTAATCATGTGTTCAAGGGAGCAAGAATGAACATAATAGCACGAAGAATCCATTAGTCTGAAAAACACGTCAAATTTGGCACACAATTTGGTTTCTGAACGTCTATTTTCTTTCAATCAAATTTCGCGCGCTCCTTGCACCCTGAAAAAAGCTGCCATGTTTAATCGGTCATTCCGTACCACGTGCTGCAACCAGGTGTACTGTGAGATAAAATAAAATAGTGCGTCCAAAAGCCCACGAGACCAGCTAATAGTCACTCAAGAATCAGTCGTCGAAGTGCTTATTCATGGCTATAACAGCGGAGCTATTTTTGCTCACAAGTGTGAACTATTGGTTAAAGACCCAATGATAATGTTAGTTTTTAGGGGTTTTCAGCAATTTAGAACCGTTTTCGGGGCATAGCATGGGGGTGCACCAGAAAGCACTCCGAAATAGCTAGCTCTGTGCCAAAATTCAAATTTCAAATAGCTAGTTCTTTCGGAGCGCCTCCAGCAGCACTCAACACTGTGGCGCAAACACTGATCCAACTAATTGAACTGAAATCGAAAACCAACAGTATCATTTCTTATCTTATATGCACGGAAAATCATCAAATACTCTGCTGTGGTACTGAATAGTTGTTTCGACGACTGGTTTTTGTTTAAAAATTAGCTATAACAGTCTAGTGAACATTCCGATGCACTTTTTGTTCCTATCTGACAGTTGCAGAACAAGACGCTTGTATAAGTGCATGTACAGTACATGTAGTTCTCATGGTGTCAAAATCGCGGTCTGGGTACCAAAAGTACTCCGCTGTTATGGCCATGAATAAGCACTTCGACGACTGATTCTTGAGGCACTATTAGCTGGTCTTGTGGGCTTTTGGACGCACTATTTTATTTTATCTCACAGTACACCTGGTTGCAGCACGTGGTACATGTTCAGGTGCATGTCGGCGTCATGATGACCAAATCGCGTTCTGGATACCAACAGTAAAACCACTTTTTAGTTATCCAGCCGACCGAAATTGAAAATGAAACTTGGCACAGAGCTAGCTGTTTCGGAGTGCTTTTTGGTGCACCCCCATACTATGCCCCGAAAACGGTTCTAAATTGCTGAAAAACCCTAAAAACTAACATTATCATTGGGTCTTTAACCAATAGTTCACACTTGTGAGCAAAAACAGTTCCGCTGTTATGGCCATGAATAAGCACTTCGACGACTGAATTTTGAGGCACTATTAGCTGGTCTTGTGGGCTTTTGGGTGCACTATTTTATTTTATCTCACAGTACACCTGGTTGCAGCACGTGGTACATGTTCAGGTGCATGTCGGTGTCATGATGACCAAATCGCGTTCTGGGTACCAACAGTAAAACCACTTTTTAGTTATCTAGCCGACCGAAATTGAAAATGAAACTTGGCACAGAGCTAGCTATTTTGGAGTGCTTTCTGGTGCACCCCATACTATGCCCCAAAACGGTTCTAAATTGCTGAAAACCCCCAAAAACTAACATTATCATTGGGTCTTTAACCAATAGTTCACACTTGTGAGCAAAAATAGCTCCGCTGTTATGGCCATGAATAAGCACTTCGACGACTGATTCTTGAGGCACTATTAGCTGGTCTTGTGGGCTTTTGGATGCACTATTTTATTTTATCTCACAGTACACCTGGTTGCAGCACGTGGTACATGTTCAGGTGCATGTCGGTGTCATGATGACCAAATCGCGTTCTGGGTACCAACAGTAAAACCATTTTTTAGTTATCTAGCCGACAGAAATTGAAAATGAAACTTGGCACAGAGCTAGCTATTTCGGAGTGCTTTCTGGTGCACCCCCATACTATGCCCCGAAAACGGTTCTAAAATGCTGAAAACCCGTAAAAACTAACATTATCATTGGGTCTTTAACCAATAGTTCACACTTGTGAGCAAAAATAGCTCCGCTGTTATGGCCATGAATAAGCACTTCGACGACTGATTCTTGAGGCACTATTAGCTGGTCTCGTGGGCTTTTGGACGCACTATTTTATTTTATCTCACAGTACACCTGGTTGCAGCACGTGGTACATGTTCAGGTGCATGTCGGTGTCATGATGACCAAATCGCGTTCTGGGTACCAACAGTAAAACCACTTTTTAGTTATCTAGCCGACCGAAATTGAAAATGAAACTTGGCACAGAGCTAGCTGTTTCGGAGTGCTTTTTGGTGGACCCCCATACTATGCCCCGAAAACGGTTCTGAAGACCCGAAAAAAATGAAAAACTGACTTCAAAATCAGTTTTTTCAAAAATTCACCTTTTAAACTTTATTTTTAGGGCACAGTATATTTACAAAAAATGTTCAGCAGATCAAGGCAAATCGAATGGTTTTTTTATTTTTGTCGTAGCTTCATTAAAAAGCTGAAAAACACTATTTTTTGAAAGGGCCGCGAAAAAACGGTTTTTGGTTATTTTTGGGCCCTAAATAATTTTGAATCAAAAAATAAATGTGATTTTCGGAATCAGCGCGTCAAGACGGTCAGAATGATGTATGATTTGTCTAAATTGGAAAAACGTTGCATTCTAGTGCCTAGAGGAAGTTGCTATTCTGAAAAATCGGGTCTTAATATGCAGAACAAATCAATCAATCCAATCAATTTAAACAATTGACAACATCAGACATCGACAGAAAATCAAGAGAATCCGAGCAAGCAGCGCTCTCCCACTCGTCCCCCAATGTTATTCTCAGTAGATTTTAAAAGTTGCGCAAGAAAAAGAAACTAACGTCTTGGTCTGAAAAATAATTCTCATAAAGCTGGGCACAATGAGGTGTGCTTGGCTCAAAATGACGAACAGTTCGAGCATTTTTCTCTTTTCCCAAAATTCTCAACACGCCATAATTCAATCTAACACAGATTCGTTGTCCTTCGTATTCGTATCGTCTTCCGTCGTCTGTTTTTCTTTCGTGTCAGCTGGTTTCTTTTCCAGTGTGTCGCCAGCGACCGGTTTCGTCGTTTCGGTGTCTGCTGTTTTCTCAGCGTTTTCCGCCTCACTCGTGTCCATTGTTCCGTTCTCACTTTCGTCTTCCTTGTCTTCGTCGGTGTCGTCGTCTTTCTCGTTGTTCAGCTGTTTCGTGACCTGCAATAAAACACTCGAACGCTGATTCGTCGCAGTGTGAAACAGCCTCTGCTGATAGGCTGCACACTACCACACCGCAACCAATAAGCGCACTGTCAAATTGAAAATCGTGAACTGTAGTCAACTTCTTCGAGCGCAGTCAAAGGCAAAACTGATAGGATGTCAGAACATTTGCGCCGTCAAATGTCTGAACATTGTACCAGAAAATGAGAAAAACCCGAAAAACCAACCTTTTTGATGAACTGTTGATTCGCAGTTTCGTAAACGTCAAACGCCATCTGATACGCTAGCAGCTCGTCACCACTCTAAAACTTACAGTTTATTCACAAATTTCAAACCGCTTATTTGTTGGTTGATTCGAATGTTTAACGTTGACGAAATTGGCGTATTAAAGACTGGGACGTTCATGAAAAAGCCAATTGAAAATGTAAAAACATCAAATTGCTTGTCAAGCCGATTAAAAAAGAATCGCACCTCATGACTGATCATTTTTTGCAGAAACTCGGCGACGTGGTGCGGGCGATCAAGGCGAATCAGGGGCTGAAATAGGACAAAAACACTTTGTAGCCAGAGCGTTGTTGCGTTCGATAACTTCAATCACACGATTAATTGATCGGTTTTATGACCACATGTTCCACATCCACCCATTGAAATCAAGAGCCAACCCACTAGCTTTGCTATAACACGAAGGCAACAGAAGACTTCATACTCAATGCACTTCGGGGTCATGTGATGCAAGCCGACAACAATGACGAGTCTCATAGTGCACTTGTGTAAAGTGCTTTGTATCAAACGCTAACAATAGCATGTTTATTTTAAATTAAAGCTGGCCACTTTTCTTCACTGAATACAGAGCAAGCGAAGCTTTGAATTACAGTAAGAATATGATAAATGTATCTGGTTTCGGTTTGGTTGAACAGCCCATTTGCGGCTAAAAATGCGTTCATGCCGCTGCTACATCTGTTTCTTGTATCATGCGACAACTGTGGTGTCGTGTGTTCCAACAAGCACGCTGTTGCCACCTGAACGAGCCGCGTGTAGTCCGGCTGCTCCATGGAGGCGCACAGATGGAGCAGCAGTTCGAGCGCCTCGTCGCTGTGCGTCCGCTCGGCCACCGTGCACATCACCATGTCCAGCGTCTTCGTCAGCAGCGTCGCGTCGCGCTGCAAACGGAACACACATACACAACTGCAATTCGTGAATGGCGTCGCACATCGCTCTAACAGCACGCTCGCGCGATCGCATGTGCAAAGCTAGCTCATTAGTATCCGCGTTCACTTCTCGCAACCGAACTGCAGCGAAGCAGTGACGCGTCACTAAAAGACTGCTTCATGGATGCCGCTGAAACACAGCTGCACGGTTGTCCATTTTGTGAACACACAACGCGCTCGATTCACTGACGTCAATCAATTTCACAAATGATCGTGATTATACAACTGTATGTTTAAAAATAGCATATTCCATACACCGACCGATTCAATCAACGCTCGTTTCAGCACGTCTAACCGACGCAGCGACAGAGACAACCAGATGACCTGAAACAGCGAAGCAAACCAAACGTGAAAATTGTCGAATCATATGATGATTGGTTACAGGTTAACGAAAAGCACAACCAATCAGATGTCTTGAACGTGACGTCGATTATCACCACAGTGACTGAGGCATCAACGAAACTGCGACGTACATGCTGATAATTCTTGTTGTGCAGCTCGCGCCGAATGACACGCTCGATCAGCGAGTGCAGACGTGCATCGATTTTATCCGTCGTCTCAACGCTCTGGTATTTATCGATCGCTTGTTCTGAAAAAAACGTCCTGTTTGTACACACGGTACATTTCAACACTGTTTGCACCGTAACAAACAAATTCAAAAAACCATGAGGTGTTCAGTTGTATAGCATGCCAGTTTTAACCTGTCACTTTTTTCGCAGAATACAGAGATCGGGAAAGACGGAAGAACGGGATCGGAGTTGCAAGAACGCATAGTTACACAAAAGTTTATCTTAACCAATCACAATACATTCGCAATTCGCTCCACGTTCAAAATATCACATGCTCTGTATTCCGCGGAAAAGTCACCAGTCAAGCACACTATAACTGTACAAGTTGTGAAAGTGCGTGGTCATCTGACTAGGATTTCGCCAGAAGAAACGACGCTGCAATTCGGAATGACAAAACGCAAAGCAAGCAAACGAACCGATGATTTTGTTCACGTATAGCTCATCAGGTTGCAAGATCTCTCCCGGCACAATAACAGGTGTCAGTGAGAACAGGTCTGAAAAAAGCAACAAACAAAACCGTGCATCGTAAATGACGTACTGCTGGATGCGGGAGAAAACAAGTAATTTTGAAATTTTGTTTCTGGGTTTATTATTCTTATGAAAGAACACAAATTCAACACGCTCAATTCGAAAGCAACCTGGATGATTTGATTACTGTGACATCTCAATTTTGAATGAATTGCAAACAACCGAAAATGCCAACACAACACGTGACCTCCAGCCCTGAGCGCATAATGCAACGCAGCGTCATACTCGCTCAAATAGTGCAGTATCTTTGATGCAACCAACGCAGCCCTGCAAACAACGCACGACATTACGGGTGCGGTTATCATTGATGTTGATGGCGACATTATGATGCCAGAATGCCAAGCGTTGAACCAAACCAATCAATCCAGTTGATCTCCATCATCAGTGCGCTTGTTGAGCAAGAAGGCCAATCGGGTCAAAACTGAAACAGACCTCGCGTGCTCCGGGAACGTTTCATCCTCAGCCAGCTGCTCCAAGGCAGGCAGCGAATCAGCCAGCTGGTGCCACCAACGATTGATGGTCGGCCAATGATCGAGACGATCGATGATCAGCGCCTTGAACTTCGTCTCCTCAGATGGATCGCTCAAGAGATTCGCGAAAATGGCTGCAAACGAGCAATCACGGGTGGGCCACCAATCAGTGACACACCAATTATTGTTGCTCTTCTGACAGTACACAACACGGGGTCGTTTTGAAAACAGTGTTGAAAATAAAAATGCTGTTTAAGTCAAGCTCATCTAGAGAATAATGGGACATTCGTGAATGAATAATTGAACGATGACGATTTTATCGTGCAAAAAGTAGACACGCAATGCCGAAGCATCAAACAGTGCAAGTAGCCGTACTTTAGTGACCGCGTCCGCATAGCTATGTTTCCAACGTGCAACCTGTCACAAAACACTGTTTCATGAATGTCCATTTAACTGCAAACTCACTCGCATCATTCAGTGGTTCACGCGACGATTTTTGTGTTGAATGAAGGCGAATTCTGATGGCGATGTTTACCATTTTGATTTTTTTGTCCGATGACAGCAGCTCTAGCAACACCAAGCAAATTGAAAAACAATAGTCTTCTTCTTTTCAAACTGAAACCAATAACAATTACCGTATTACCTCTATTAAACCCCCCCCAAAATTAAACCCCCCCCCAAAAATAAACCCCCACCCCCTCGACAAGTTTCCAAATAATCCCCCCCCAAAAATAAACCCCCATGGGGGTTTATTAGAAACCTGATTGAAACACATACCTAGCGAATTCAGTGGCTGAATGCAGTGACATTGGTGAAATTGTGCTACCAAAGGCCCCAAAGGGATGAGTTAGTGGTAATTTCATTACAAAAGGCTGTTACAAAAGGAAATCTCTGTGAAAAGTAGAAGTTTCTGCGACTTCCTTCCTGCCATGGAAAGTATTTTTGCCATTTTGCTCACCCCTAAAAATGGTTTCCAAATAAACCCCCCCCCCAAAAATAATCCCCCCCCCCCAAAAATAAACCCCCACCCCCAGAAGTCGCTGAAGAAATAAACCCCCATGGGGGTTTATTAGAGGTAATACGGTATGGCCTGGGCTAGGGTTCCGGTTCAGTACCGTGGGCCCAAAAAAATTTTCGAAGGGGGGTATGGTTAGAGATGTAAGGGTCAAAAAAAAAATTTTTTAATTTTTTTTAAAAAAGTAAAAAAAATGAGCATTTTTTTTAATTTTTTTTTATTAAAAATTTTTGAAATTTTTTCTTTAATGTGCCCTGAAAGAAAATGCCGTTTTTGGCATAATTTTTCGAAAGTTCAACAAAAATTTTCTTTGACTTTACCTTGTCACTTAGTCTTCAACGCTGCAGGTGGTATTCTGGATTGATTTATCGACTGTTTTCAGCCTTGGTGAGTGATGATCGACTCGCGCATTGAAGTACTTGAGCGTCGCAAAGGCTAGTTCAACAAATTCCGATGTCGCTAAGGTGAGATAGAAGCAGAGAACTCACATTTACGCATCGTTTTTCAGGATCTCGAAAGGTCGAAATTGCACTGTCTGCCACCAGGGGTCGAGCCCGATTTTTGGCGAATCCGAGGGGGGGGGTCCGCCCAAATTTGGGGGGGGGGGGTCGTCCCGGGTGGGGGGGTCGACGTGGTTGGGGGGGAGCTCCCGAGTGAGACCGAAAATTCTAGGGGGGGGGTCCGAGCGAGACCGAAAATTCTAGGGGGGGGGGGTCGGACCAAAATTTTTTCTTGACGATGACATTGTCTGGGCAAAAAATGGCTAGTAGGGGTCGATTTGGTTGGGGGGGGGGTGGGTTCCCGAGAGAGACCGAAAATTCTAGGGGGGGGGGGGGGTCGGACCAAAAGTTGTTGAATAAAAGTGCTAGAAACCACAGCATCCAGTCAAGGCCTCTCTCTAGTCTCCAGTCATACATTTTGCTTTGATTTTCGTTCGGGTCGGGACATCTGAAAGCTACACGAACGAGACACGCTGCACGGGTGAGACTTGATATTGAAGTACAGTATTGAAAAAATTGACGTACAAAGTGGTAAATGTATAACAAAGTGGTACGTATACAAAAAAACATACAATATATATTGAGATACAAACATGCATATAATATAGATACCTACAAATGAGAGAAATATAGAGATATACAAGAGAAAATGTCTCCATCGAAAGTCAAAATCAAAGGGGGGGGGGGTGGTCAGACGGTCAGGATTTGGTGGGGGGGGGGGGGTTTGGAAGGTCGAAATCTGGGAGGGGGGGTCTGGCCTAGGGTTGTTAAACAAAAATGAAATTTTTAAAAAAAAAAAAAAAGTGATTAAAAAAAAACAAAAATGCCGATTTTTTTTTTTTTAAATTCGAAAAATTTTCCTCTAATATGCTCTGAAAACCTCAATTTTGGCACAATTTTTCGAAAGTTCAACAAAAATTTTCTTTGATTATACCTCGTAAAACCTTTAGCAGTCGATTTTGGGCCGTTTTACCGACTGATTTTAGGCTTCGACAACATCTGCGATGAAGTTTTTGAGCGTCCCAAAGCTTAGCCTACCATTTCCGATGCAGATAAGGTGACGATTCGCCTCGCAGAGCGTCCGATTGTGCTCGCTGCTCCGTTTGCAAGCGCTACGTTGTCTGGTTGCTGCTTCGTGTCGTGTCGTCGCGACACCATCAGAAGAATTGATCGAATTTCAAGGCGGTATGTTTGTCTTCACTTTAGCATTAGCTTAGCTGGGGACAATTAGTGACGTTTTGGAGGTCAAAACACAAGAAGAGGCATGGTGACGGTTTGGAAAAGGGGTAATTGAGGTCACCAAAACAAAATCTGCAAAGTTCCGCCATACGGGAGTCATTCGGGAGGCGCTTGCACAGTACCGTGGGCCAGTACCGTGGGCGGGGTGGGGGGGGGGTACACCCCCCCAGAGCACCCGAGACCGTCGGGTGGGGGGGGGGGGTGGGGGGGCACCGTGCCACCCCCCCCCTAAAACCGGGCACCCCCCCATCGTACCCCCGTAATGCTTCTTTATTCAAAACGCACGCGCACGGGCATCGGCATGGCACCTGCACTTTCCAATGAGCATGCAGCACTCGCACTGCACCCACTTTTTTCACCTGCTCCGTACTTGTTCGATTAGTACATGGTCTAAAGACTCAAAACAATCACGTATTGAAACAAGAAACTGCAAATTTCGATTCTGAAAATTGATGTGAAAAAATTTGTTTTCAAAAATTGAAGTTTGAAAGTATTGAATTAAGAAAACACAAAACGAAACCACCAAAACGAACACGAAACTGGTTTCCGCAGTTTCTTCAAAAGGAAACACATTGAATTGCGCTTCTGTGCCAATGATTGGTTGCAAAAGAAAACAAAATTAAAAAAAAACGATGTTTGAGATCAAACTCTTTGGTTCTATCGCTTTGGTCAAGGCTGCAAACGAAGCTCGTTTTTTCCGCTTGTCTTTTTTTAAAAAACATTCAGAACTTATCAATCACAACGTTATAATCGTTTCATTTGTTTGGTCAACAGTGTCACCGACCGACATTCCAATACTATCTTTATTCAATGCACAAGTTAATTGGGGCAAACCGACGCAAAACACCTGTCTAAATAGTTCTCAAAATAGCTTCAAAAAACAAAAGCATTCAACAACAAATTGTTCAAGATATGTGATACTTCAAAAAGTTTGTAATCTTCAGACGACAATGGAAACAGCTAAAAATGAGAACACGAACCATGACAGCTTTTACTAAACCGGTCAAACAGGGCGACCACAAACAGTTTGGTTGCGCCATTTTGTTTTTTTGCGGTTGATTGGAAAAACATCTTTGTGTTTGATGGTTCAGTTTGTTTTCATGCCAAAATATGATCAGAGCAACAAAAGACATTTATGAACAAAAATAACTGACGATGAAACAACCAGCAGTTACTCAATTGAATCAACAATTTCTAAAAAACATGACGTGCTGATAAAAAGATGACAAACCTTGACAAATTACTGACGACTGCGACGTGCGCCATAGTCTTGAATCAAATTGTGCTGCATGTGCAGCTGACGCATTTCAGCTGTGAATGACTAGTTCACACGCTCCTTTCGTGGTTTTCCTGATGCTATTCAGGAAAAACACAAACTCAACACTGCTAAAATAGATACACAAAGTCTCAAAACCAAGCAACCGTTTTTTTGAGCCCTTGCCTGGTGTCAAACTCAAATCGTGTCGAATAAAACAGAACAGATCAAAAAAGTGCAGTCGTCAGCTTGATTCAGTTGTATCAGTCGCGCTTGCGTTGCCTTTCATCGACCTTGATGTTGACGTTGCTGAAAAATTTTTCCACTCAGCTTAACAAAACAATAAAATATAGAACGAGCACATGAAAACTTCACTATCCGTGGCATTTTCAGCGCTGATGACGTGAAATGTCCGGTCGGTACCAGACGTTATTGCCCAGAGCCAACAAAACAAAGATGCATGATCATGATGACTGGATCGATTGTGTGATGCATCTGCGACCGATGCGACACGTGACGATGACATCAAGATCTGACAAAAAACAGAAATAAGAAAAAACACGTCACACAAGGACCAGAGGTGACGACCTTTTTTCAAAAGTGATCAATGGTTTGATTTTGTCAATTCAATCCAGTTTGGTTTTTGTTTGTTGTACTCATGAATTTGATCGACATCCAAAAAACTGCTGTCGTTCGTCTGTCATTTTGTCTGTCTTCCATCCAATACAAACCAACCATCTCCGTCGCCAGTCGCCAATGCCATGGCATCGTCGGCCGGCCGTCAGTCGTTGCAACTGCAAGCCAGCCAGTCCATTCTCTATTTCCATTCCAGTTCCAGTGCTATCCTTCAAACGAAGTGAACTGACTCACTGAATGACGTTTGTTTCGTTTGGTTCTTTCAGTTAAATTAAAATGGTTGAGTTTGCTGACTGGCGTTGGTTATTTCAGTTAAAATGTTTGCTGACAATTGTAAATCGAGCAAACTACAACTTTTTCTCACAGCATTTTTAAAGCGTGTTTTATTTTACGCTTTTTGAATAAAGTAGGCAAACCTCGTACCCCCCCCCCCCTCGAAAATTTGGCCGACACCCCCCCACCCCCCCATGAAATTTTGTCTGGC
The DNA here is from genome assembly GCA_030248135.1 of Theristus sp. LFF4_11. Taxonomy (NCBI): domain Eukaryota; kingdom Metazoa; phylum Nematoda; class Chromadorea; order Monhysterida; family Xyalidae; genus Theristus; species Theristus sp. LFF4_11. The sequence goes on along the minus strand of JASANC010003602.1, from coordinate 10,945 downwards.
GGACACCCCCCCCCAAAATTTTCTGCACACCCTGAAATTTTTTTCGAAAATCATGATTTTTTGTCTATAAAGTCCATAATATAAGCTGAATATATGATAACTTGACCATCTTCATTGTAATTTCAACGATTTTGCAGCAAAATTTAGCGTTTTTCCTTCAAAATTTAAGCGAAAAATTATCATGGGGGGGTGGGGGGGTGGGCGCCCCCCCACAGAAAATTTTGAAAAAATGCACCCCCCATGGGCCCCCCCCCCAGGACCCCCCCCCTGGGGGGGGGGGGTCCCACGTTACCATAGGTTGGATCCCCCCTCACTTTTTGGTCGGCACCCCCCCCCACGGTACCATACCCCCCCCGCGAAAAATTTTTTTTGGGCCCACGGTACTGCCGTGGGCGGGGGGGGGGGGGTGGGGGGTACACCCCCCCAGAGCACCCGAGACCGTCGGGTGGGGGGGGTGGGGGGGGGGCACCGTGCCACCCCCCCCCTAAAACCGGGCACCCCCCCCCCCCCCCCCACGTACCCCCCCCCCGAAAATATGCCCGCCACCCCCCCACCCCCCATGAAATTTTGTCTGGCGGACACCCCCCCCCAAAATTTTCTGCACACCCTAAAATTTTTTTCGAAAATCATGATTTTTTGTCTATAAAGTCCATAATATAAGCTGAATATATGATAACTTGACCATCTTCATTGTAATTTCAACGATTTTGCAGCAAAATTTAGCGTTTTTCCTTCAAAATTTAAGCTAAAAATTATCCTGGGGGGTGGGGGGGGTGGACCCCCCCCCACAGAAAATTTTGAAAAAATGCACCCCCCCATGGGACCCCCTGGGGGGGGGGTCCCACGTTACCATTGGTTGGCCCCCCCCCCTCACTTTTTGGTCGGCACCCCCCCCCCCCCCACGGTACCATACCCCCCCCTCGAAATTTTTTTTGGGCCCACGGTACTGCTTGCATATCATATGTGGTTCTTCGGACTCCCTGATTGATTTAGCACAACTTTGATTTTTGAAAATTTTAAAAAAAAATTTAAAAAAAAAAAACAAAAATGACGATTTTTGTTTTTTTTAACAACCCTAGTCTGGCCCCCCCAAATTCGAGAGGGGGGGTATTTTGACCAAAATTTGGGGGGGGGGGGTTTGCCCGGGTGGGGGGGGGTGTCGACTTGGTTGGGGGGGGGGTTGGCGCCCCCCCCCCCCCCCCATCTCGACCCCTGTCTGCCACTGCAAGCGTAACTTCGTTGGTTGCTCGTTGCTGTTTCGCCTCGTGTCGTCAGCATGATCACACCGGTTTGTTGTGGAACTTGTTTCCATGTTATTTGAGGTGAATTGAGAGGCAAAACACGAGACGTGATGTCGTCGGTGGGAAAATGGGGTCGCCGAAACCAAGTCTGAAATTTTCACCCTCCTCCCATATGAGTGGGGGTCATATGGTAAGTCGGTGGCTCCTCATGGTGATATGGTGATATTCGGACTCCCTGAAAAATTCTGAACAACTTTCATTTAAAAAAAAAAATTTAAAAAAAAATTTTTTTTTTAAAGAAAAAAAATAGAAATTTTTTTTTCTTGACATCTCTAGGTATGGTGCCGTGGGGGGGGGTGGGGGGTGCCGACCAAAAAGTGAGGGGGGTCCAAACTATGGTAACGTGGGTCCCCCCCATGGGGGTCCCATGGGGGGGGGTGCATTTTTTCAAAATTTTCTGTGGGGGGTCCACCTAGGGTTAGGGGCTTTGAAAAAAATTTTTTTATTATTTTTGTTTTGTTTTTTTTTAAATTTGGATTTTTTTTCAAACTTAAAAAAAATTTGAAAAATTTTTCTTCTACTTTGCTCTGAAAATTCGATTTATGGCATAATTTTTTGAAAGTTCAAACCAAATTTTCTTCCCAACTTCTTTGTGTACTCAGGTAAATGTCATTATTTGGTGCCATGTGGCAGATAGCATAGCTGGTTGAACCTGAAAGTAAGTGTCTTGGGGCCGCAGTACCGAAGACGAGGGGGGGTGGGGGTACACCTAGAGATGTAAGGGGCAAAAAAAATTTTTTTTTTAAATTTTTTTTTAAAAAAAAAGTAAAAAAATGAGCATTTTTTATATTTTTTTATTAAAAATTTTTGAAATTTTTTCTTTAATGTGCCCTGAAAATGCCGTTTTTGGCATAATTTTTCGAAAGTTCAACAAAAATTTTCTTTGACTTTACCTTGTCACTTAGTCTTCAACGCTGCAGGTGGTATTCTGGATTGATTTATCGACTGTTTTTAGCCTTGGTGAGTGATGATCGACTCGCGCATTGAAGTACTTGAGCGTCGCAAAGGCTAGTTCAACAAATTCCGATGCCGCTAAGGTGAGATAGAAGCAGAGAACTCACATTTACGCATCGTTTTTCAGGATCTCGAAAGGTCGAAATTGCACTGTCTGCCACTGCAAGCGTAACTTCGTTGGTTGCTCGTTGCTGTTTCGCCTCGTGTCGTCAGCATGATCACACCGGTTTGTTGTTGAACTTGTTTCCGTGTTATTTGAGGTGAATTGAGAGGCAAAACACGAGACGTGATGTCGTCGGTGGGAAAATGGGGTCGCCGAAACCAATTTTCACCCTCCTCCCATATGAGTGGGGGTCATATGGTAAGTCGGTGGCTCCTCAGATGGTGATATTCGGACTCCCTGAAAAATTCTGAACAACTTTCATTTTTAAAAAAAAATTAAAAATTTTTTTTTTTTAAAGAAAACGATGTAACGATGTAACGTTTATCTTACCAAGGTAGTGACACGATGCCGAAGCATCGAAATAGGTAATACCCGTTAGTACAAAATACAATGAAACAATCAATAACATCACGCATTCACCACCACACGAACAAAACACGATGAACTGACTGAGCTGACTGAGCTGAGGTTCTGAGAATTTGAATTTTGAACTTTTTTCAAAACAAGTTATCAATCACGAAAACTGTCACACACGACGAAACATTAACAAATAAAATAACTAGCGAGAATCAAACTCATGACTGCCCGGTCAAAACTGTTCAAAACAAAACAGATAATCCACTTCATCGACGATACGAATACGAATTCAAATTGCCGCACAATCTCAGTGCACAAGACGAAACTCGACTGGCTTCTGAAGTTTCTGACGTATTAACAAAAGAAATCCTGAAAGAACACAAAAGGATTAGCAACGGAACACCACAAACATTTTCCGACCACAAGCAGGGCAATGTTGGCAAGTTTAGAAAAAGTTGAAGTGAAAGGGGACATTGAACACAATGTAATTTTTTGTTTGTTTTTCTTTTTTCTTTTTTTAAAGCAAGAATGTTTAATGGACCTAAGATCAATTTATCAATTCGCAAAGTTTTTCTCAATGGGAAAGGAAGAGCAACGGAGAGCGGCATCCCCAGGTCCACGGAAATCAAGCCAGAAGGGAGGGGAAACGTGTCGCAATAAATTTATGGATGAGTTGAGACTCGTTTGCAATAAGCCTATTTTTGAAGAAAGAGGTTGAGGGAGCTGAGACTGTGTCTTGATTCAGACTGTTCCAGAGTTGGATGGTTCGCACGGCCCAAGCACCAGCTCTAATTGACGTCTTTACAGGCGGTGTGTTCAGTTTATGTTGATGACCTCTAGTACCAAATTCCCCTTGGTGAACCTCAAAGAAGTCTGATAGATTTAAGACATAACACTTTGCATTGATAAATTTGTAAACCATTACCAGGTCTGACACAATTCTCTTGAATACAAGTGAACTTTGCTGCAAATCAATGAGCCGCTGGGTGTATGATGTTTCAAAATTTACACCTTCGAGATACTTTGTGAAACTTCTTTGAACGGATTCCACTCTCTTCAAAAGACCTACTTGAGACGGAGACCAAACCGAATTGCAATACGAGAGCTTGGTTACAACCATCGCATTAAATAACTTCATTCTAGCTGTTGTCGATCTGGTTCTGAAACACAGTTTAATGAGGCCCGCCATGCTCTTTGATTTGCCACAAATTTCAGATACATGATCAGCGAAGGATAATCTCTCATCAATTACCACTCCAAGATCTTTGATCTTACTGACATTTTGCACGGATTTTCCACCAACAGTGTAATTGAACTTTGGGTTACGAGATGGATTCAAGTGTAAGCACAAGGTTTTTTCCGCTGCAAGTTTTAGTTTATTTATTTTCAACCATTTCTCAATTGCGATCAGATCATTCTCGATCAGAATTTTATCTTCCACACTTTCAACTTCTCGATAAATTTTGACATCATCAGCATCTATCTATAATACTAAGATAGTAACTGTGTAAGTCAGGTCAGGTCAGGTCCGTTCCGCTACGTTGATTGGCTATTAAAATTTACAAGTTTGAGCCAATTTTGCTATTTAAGTCATCATCAGCTGAATACTCATACTCACTTTTCTAATGACAATGCAAAGTTTAAGTCGTCATTCCGCATGACTTTAGTCATCATGATGCCTTTTGCTCAAGAGCGACAACCAACAAGCGAGACAATCGTAAGAATTGCAAGGACTCCATTACTCCATTGTAGAAGATGGAGTTTTTTCACAAAAAACGAGTTTTTAAAACAATCGCTTGCAAGTTAATCGCTCAAAGCGACCATTTTACACAATGGGTACTCAGAAACGTGTTGCTTTTTGTTGCACTCGATCAAAAAGAACTGGCTTAGGTTAGGGTAAGCGGGGAAAAAAGTAAACATTCGGAACAAAAGCGGGAGCTTTGCTACGGGTATTCAGTAAAATGTAGAAAATCGTTGCTTTTTCCTTCATTTGTTTTTTTTATCGTAGAAAAGCGTCACTTAGGATAGAAAAGCTACATAACAAAACAATAGCGACCGTTTTACACAATGGATACTCAGAAACGTGTTGCTTTTTGTTGCACTCGATCAAAAAGAACTGCCTTAGGTTAGGGTAAGCGGGGAAAAGAAGTAAACATTCAAAACAAAAGCGGGAGCTTTGCTACGGGTATTCAGTAAAATGTAGAAAGTCGTTGCTTTTTCCTTCATTTGTTTTTTTATCATAGAAAATGCGTCACTTAAGATAGAAAAACTACATAACAAAACAAAAGCGACCGTTTTACACAATGGGTACTCAGAAACGTGTTGCTTTTTGTTGCACTCGATCAAAAATAACTGGTTTAGGTTAGGGTAAGCGGGGAAAAAAGTAAACATTCAAAACAAAAGCGGAAGCTTTGCTACGGATATTCAGTATAATGTTGCTGTTTTGTCATTTCCATTCTATCAAAAATCCTTGGCTAAGGTTAGGGTTAAAAATAAGAGTAGTAAACATACCACACAAAAGTGGCCGTTTTGCAGCGAATATTCAGAAAAGTTTTGCATTTTTCGTCATTTAAACTTCAAAAGGCTTGGCTTAGGTGAGCTTTGCTACGGTTATTCAGTAAAATGTTGCTGTTTTGTCATTTCTATTCATAAAAGGCTTTGCTTAGGTTAGAGTAAGCGGGAAAGAGAAGCAACTTATCAAAACGAAAGTTGGCGTTTTGCAACAATTGTTCAGAAGTGTTGCCTTTTTGACATTTACACTCTAAAAGGCCTGGCTTAGGTTAGGGTAAGCGGGTAAAAAACCATTACCAAGTCAAAAGCGGGCGCTTTCCAATGGGTATTTAGAACAGTGTTGCCTATTCAGAAATGACAGCTGACTGAAGCAGATTGCTTTTCTTAAACCTGTATTTTAAACTGAAAGAAAAACTTAAAACATTTTTAAAACTTTGAGCGGGAATGGCTGTTAATTGTTGCTGATCAAAGGAGATTGTTTTTTTGATACTTTAAACGGGAAGGACAGTGGAATGCAACTGATTAACAAAGAATGAAAGGACAAATAAGCGACATTGAAGGCTAATAAATGCGAGAATTGATTTTGATACTTTAATAGGGAATGGCAGTTGTTTGTTGCTGATTAAAAAGATTGTTTCTCATATTTTGAATGGCAGTGCAGTTATGATTGTTAGATATCTGTTATTTCTTATGTGTCGCTTTGATTGATGCTGAAACAGCGAAAACCAAACCACACGGTAATCAGTGTTATGGTGAGTAAATCAGGTTACGATTGAATCGACAGCAATAAAATCAGCAAAGGCATGTTGCTTGACAAAAAACACGGCTTAAACAACAAAAAATGCTGTGATTTTCAAAAAAAGTAGAAGCATCGACGGACGATTGCTTTAAAAGTGAACGATCATTTCTATGGTAAATCAACAACAGTCGGTTAAAGCAGCTCAAAATCAAAATGCAATGCATTTTGAGTCCGCGTCGTGGGCAAGGTCAAAAGGGAAAACCAACTCAAAAATAATAGTTGTATTTATCAGCTAACCGTGCCGTAGGCACGGGTCAATTTGCTAGTATACCACAATATTGGAATGAGTGACACATTTCGGGAGATCGTTGAGAAACAGAGCAAAAAGAATCGGACCCAGAACCGAACCTTGCGGAACCCCTGACGTTACATTCACAAATTTAGATTGAAATCCACCGACCCTGACACATTGAGTTCGATTCTCCAGATACGCTGCAATCCATTGAACGAGAACCGCATCCAGTCCTACTTCGTTTAACTTTGAGATTAATACAGCGTGTGAAACTGTGTCAAAAGCCTTCGAAACATCAAAGTAAATAACATCAACACCTATACCTTTGTCCCAGCTTAGAGTCCAATCATTCATACATTTCAGTAATTGTAGCTCAACACCGCGCCCTGGAAGAAAGCCAAATTGATTGGGTGAGAAAATGTTGTTTGTGATACAATGATTCATAATTCTGTTCTTTAGAATTCTTTCCATCACTTTACAAACGCTGGAGGTTAAAGACACCGGTCGGTAGTCTGAAAGTACACTACTTCTGCCTTTTTTGGGTATAGGACAAATAACGGCTGTTCTGAATTCCATAGGAACTTCTCCCTGGAAAAGCGAGACATTAAAAATCGCTGATAATGGTTCAGCCAAAAATGCCGACAGTTTTTTCAAAAATATGTTTGGAATTCCGTCTAACCCAGCTGCTGATTTGTTTTTAACTTCATCAAATATTGATAAACAGTTACTTCGTCAATTTCATTAACATTTGATTTCACAGTAGTCAACCTCATAAATTTTGTTTGTACCTGATTTTCTTTTTCCAGAAACACGGATGCAAACTGTGAATTCAGTGCCTCAGCTTTATGTAGATCAGAAATGATGCATTGGCCGTTTGGCCCGCGTAGTGCGGGTAACGTTTTTTGATTTGATAACTTTCGTTTAACAAATCCCCAAAACGATTTCGGATTTGAATTTTTCAGCACTATTTTTTCGTAAGCCACTGCCGCTTTACATTTCCGCCTATTTATAAGTTTGTTTACCGCCCTCAAAGACAAAAAGTTGTTTATGTTTCTCTTCTGCTCATCTTTGTGTTTCATTCTCAAACGTTTTCGCGCAGCAAAAAGTCTTTTGAGCCCTGGTGTTAAGGTCATGACGGTTCCTAATTTATTATTTATTTTACCAATCGGGACAAACAGCTTTATTAATTTTCTGCAGATTTCAAGAAAAAGGCGGTACATTTGACCAGAATTTGAGCAAGATCGAAAAATCCAAGACCAACTTTTGCCAGCTTTCGTCTTTTTCGTACTTTCAAAGTCACGCGATGGATAAAAATCACTGAGGCATTTCTTCATTTGTCCCCATTCAGCTTTTGCAAAATTTTTGAACTGTCTGTTTGGTAAGACAGATTTAATTTGAAGATTAGTTGTAAGTACAATCGATTTATAATCACTCTGGAAATCAACCCCACCAAATGGCATTTCTACACAAACATCCACAACCATTTGGACACAACTGACAAAACAAAGGTCTAAAAAATTGTCTTGCCGCGTTGGCATATCTACCAATTGATGTAGGCCCACATCATTGACAGAATCTTGAAATTCTTTACTTGCTGTGGAAATTGATTTTGGCATATTACCGTTTTCACCCCATGTCAGATCCGGCAAATTAAAGTCACCAAAGAGAAATACTCCCATTCCCTTTTCAGTTAAACACTCAATTTTCTCCAAGAATAGTTTCCAATTACTAGAATTTCGACTTGGCGAACCAGGAGGACGATAAACAATTCCCAGGCAATAACTCGTTGTGTTTAGAAATAATTCTAAGGTAAACAACTCAAAATCTTCGCAACTGATCGCTAGGTCAGGAACCACAGCAGCCTTGATAGTTTTTGGAACCAGACACAAAATCCCACCTCCACGTCCGCCCCAACTTCGATCAAGTCTAAACACTTGGTGACTATCATTTTCAACCAAAAGTGAGTCCGAAACAGTGGAATCCAACCAAGTCTCAACAAACATATAAACTCTGCTCTCTCCCTCATCCAAAATTAACTGCTGGAGTGCATCCCTTCGGTTCTGGCTCAACAAGGACCTAGAGTTGCAAAAGTGAAACGATAGTGTGTTCTCCCTTTCTAAAAACTTTGCAGAATTGACACTTGATTTTTTTAATAAAAAGGAGCCGCTTTCCTAATGTTGCTCAACAACAGCGCCTGCTCGAGGTCCGGCTTTCAACTCAGAATCGATCAAATCACACAGTTTGAAATCGAACGGGTCGGCGAAAAAACGGACACGGCGGTCTTGGAATTTTTCGTAGATCGCCAACGGATCTGTGTCCGATCCACGAAGCACAAACGTGCGGCCCGTTCTGCTCATTTTTTGTCGCAAGAAAGCCAACACACTCTGAGCACGGAATTCGAGAAGGCGTTGCATATGAGTCAAGTCAGACCTGATGTACGTCTGGTTGAACTTCGTGACGCCCTGTCGATGGAACAGCTCGGACGCCGCTCGGCCCAGCATCAATCGTTTTGTTTGCCCGTCATCAGAACAGATCACTTTGAGTGGCCTTGCTTTGTCCGACCTGATCGCGCCCATTCGGAACACGCAGTCCACCTTTGTCGGATCGCCACCGAGTTCGTGCACCTTTTCGCGGATCGTTTTCAGCTCCGGGTTGTCCGTCTCATTTCCGCGCGCTTCGCCAACCACAGTCACCCGAGGCGTTGATTCTGGCCACTTTTCGATTACAATGTTAGCTTTTTTGGATTGCCGTTCAGCCAACTCAGTGATCGAATTTTGTTGGCCGCGAACAGACTTGTCCACGCTGTAGAGCTCAGCAGTATCGGCCGGCAAACTCCTCAAGTGCTCAGGAGGACGGCCGTATGATTCATCCGGTGCTTGTTGGATTGAGCAATTGTTTTTGATCGTCTCAACCAGCACCTGATTCTGCTGCATCAGTTTCTCCACCGTAGCCACCAAAGTTTTCACTAACCCGACAAGCGCGGCCATGTCCTCGCCTCCCATGCTACCACCGTCGTCTTTTTTTTTTCTTGACATCTCTAGGTACACCCCCCCCCCAGAGCACCCGAGACCTCCGCGTGGGGGGGGGGTGGGGGGGTCACGCGACACCCACCCCCCAAAACCTGACACTGGACCATCCACACCCCCCCCCTCGAAATTTGCTAGACACCCCCCCACCCCCCCCCCTAGATGGACCTAAGTAACAGTGACACCCCCCAAAAATTTTCTCGGACCACCCAAAAATCATGAATTTTTGCTCAAAAATCATGATTTTTTGTCTTTAAAGACCATAATATAAGCTAAATATATGATAACTTGACATTCTTCATTGTAATTTCAAAGATTTTGCAGCAAAATTTAGTGTTTTTCCTTCAAAATTTAAGCGAAAAAATCTCATGGGTGGGGTGGGGGGTGTGCACCCCCCCAGAAAATTTTCTACAATAGTGCACCCCCCCCCCATGGCCCACGCCTGGGGGGGTGTCACTGTACCATGACTGACACCCCCCCCCACTGAAAAATTTTCGGCACCCCCCCCCCCCCCCCCCACGTGACGACACCCCCCCCCCTCGAAAATTTGCTTTCGCCTTCGGTACTGCTGGGGGGGGGCGACCGGGTCGACAGCAGTACCGTGGGCGAGGGGGGGGTGGGGGCGGTACACCTAGAGATGTCAAGAAAAAAAAATTTCTATTTTTTTTCTTTAAAAAAAAATTTCAAAAAATTTTTTTTTTAAAAATGAAAGTTGTTCAGAATTTTTCAGGGAGTCCGAATATCACCATCTGAGGAGCCACCGACTTACCATATGACCCCCACTCATATGGGAGGAGGGTGAAAATTTCAGACTTGGTTTCGGCGACCCCATTTTCCCACCGACGACATCACGTCTCGTGTTTTGCCTCTCAATTCACCTCAAATAACATGGAAACAAGTTCCACAACAAACCGGTGTGATCATGCTGACGACACGAGGCGAAACAGCAACGAGCAACCAACGAAGTTACGCTTGCAGTGGCAGACAGTGCAATTTCCACCTTTCGAGATCCTGAAAAACGATGCGTAAATGTGAGTTCTCTGCTTCTATCTCACCTTAGCGACATCGGAATTTGTTGAACTAGCCTTTGCGACGCTCAAGTACTTCAATGCGCGAGTCGATCATCACTCACCAAGGCTGAAAACAGTCGATAAATCAATCCAGAATACCACCTGCAGCGTTGAAGACTAAGTGACAAGGTAAAGTCAAAGAAAATTTTTGTTGAACTTTCGAAAAATTATGCCAAAAACGGCATTTTCAGGGCACATTAAAGAAAAAATTTCAAAAATTTTTAATAAAAAAAAATGCTCATTTTTTTTTACTTAAAAAAAATTAAAAAATTTTTTTTTTGACCCTTACATCTCTAGGTACACCCCCCCAGAGCACCAGAGACCGTCGGGTGGGGGGGGGGTGGGGGGCACCGTGCCACCCCCCGAAAACCGGGCACCCCCCATCGGCGGACCCCCCCCCCCGAAAATTTGGCCGACACCCCCCCCACACCCCCCATGAAATTTTGTCTGGCGGAGACCCCCCCCAAAATATTCCGTCCACCCTAAAATTTTTTTCGAAAATCATGATTTTTTGTCTATAAAGTCCATAATA
>JASANC010003601.1:22500-26871 GCA_030248135.1 Theristus sp. LFF4_11 | reverse complement strand
CTCTATAAACGGCGGCATTTTCATCGCCAACAGCAACACCAGAAAGTCCGGCGGGTAGACGGTGCAAATGATGCTGGATTATCAGTTGTCGGGTGGAGCCAGTTTCAAGCGGACGGGGGTGACTCCCATGTCACGAATTCAAGGCTTAATTGGGTCAGCAAAAGTTTGCAATTTCCCCAAGAACTGCACTCTGTGACAACATTTGGTCTACTTCAGGGTATGGTTCTGAATGAAAAACAAAAATGATTGTTGTTTTTTGAAACTGGCGCCGGTCCTGACAAAAGTGCAGACGAACAGTGACGCGCACATGAAATGGTTCGTCAGCAATGGTTGTCGATGGGGAAGTCCTTTGCTGCAAACAAAACAGGAGACATGGATTGGCTAGACAGACGGCTTCCCAAGAACACACAGAAACGAAATTATGTGCCATGCAAATTTTTCCTGCTCCATGTTTCTGCTGTCGCAAGAAATTCAAAGTGTACATCCGTGTATTTTGTCGTTATTTTTCATTGACGATCATGATCAACATTGAGTAATCGGAGAAGTGGAAAAACTGGCAGTTGATGCTTGCTGATGGTGTTGATGAGAAGCGACCTGAACACGACGGCAAGGGCGATGTACTGAAACAGGGACAATTGGAAGACGGCCGTTGCCTGGTAGGCGTCGTAGAGCATGACGTTCGCGGGCGGACGTGCCATCGGACTCCACCACGGTTGACTGCTGGTGAACGCAAACAGCAGCACCTGCAACACCCGCCGTTGTTTCACATTTTTAGGGAGTTTTTGTTCCTTTAAGGCCCATTATTCGCCGATGACTCAGATTTTCAGGGATTTTTTGTTGCTTTAGCAAAAACCATTCCTGCAGTCGCGCGCGTTGAAGCGCAGGCGAGTCACTTTACAGCTGCGACGTTTTTTGTCTTCATGAATGCGTGGTGAAGTGACGCGCGCGCTTCACCCTCAATGAATGATGCTTTACACTGCTTATCTGCCGTAGACTGAAAGTACAGTATGGCCGAATAAATGAGGCAGTCCATCAAGGCGGGATCAGCCGCAGACTAGGAGTTGTCTTTTTCAAAAAAGCCAACGTAGTTCCCAATCATGTGTACAAGGGATAAAGAATGAACAGAATAGCGCGGATAATCCATTAGTTTAAAAAAACGCGTCAAATTTGGCATACAATTCAGTTTTTGAACGTCTTTTTTCTTTCATTCAAAATTCGCGCGCTCCTTGCACCCTGAAAAAAGCTGCCATGTTTAACCGGCCATACCTTACGAATATACAGTCCAGCGACACCGTGAAAGCAGAACAATCCTCAGAAATATACACCAAGAAAAAAGGTCGGAGGGAACAGGATAAAAGATCGTCACACAAAACTACGCATATTGCAAAGTGCACACCATGTGAGTGAGCTAGTGGTCTTGTTGAACCTGGTGCGTATAGCTGGAAAACTGCATGGTTGAAAACATTATTTTGCTGATTGAATGAACAACATTGTTGCTACAGTGACCACGCCAACCTGTGACGTGACCACGATGGCCAAATGTCCGAGAATGCTGGCGACCGACTGCAGACTGAGAATGCGGACGGGCGGCGGCCGTGCAGCCAGCTGCGCCGAGGCGGCTTGCGCGCCGAAGAAGACGGCGAACGTGCTCGTCAGGAAGAGGTCGATGTACAGGAATTGAAAGTCGGACAGGTTGGTCGCGATCAGCTTCAGCACGCAGACGGACGCGAATTGCGTGAGGCTGAGCGGAGAGCCGCATTATTGAAACGCCCGGAGAAAACGGGACTTCGCGAGCAAGAGATCTTTTGATGGAGATTATTGACAGACACATCAGTTTTATGCGTGATGCAGCAACGACGAGCATTTTGCATTGCCGCATCACGCATTTTTCACCCAAAGAAACTGGTTTTCTATTTTGTTGTATTGTTTTTTGAAACGAGTGTTGTATTGCGTTACCTATAACCGATCATGTACTTGAAGACGCCGAATGACGTCACCAAGGCGGCACGTCCCTCCGCGACGACGTCCGTCACGCAGCGAATGTCGTCCGTCCGCGACGTGAACGGACTCGCGATCGATGCTTCCGCCTCCGACAGCGAAATGCCAGCATGTGCGGCCTGGGAGAGGTCACGAGAAAAATCATCGTGTTCATTTCGCAGGAAAGTTACACACCGTGTTGACTGTGTTTGTGTCACTGTGTTTCTGATACTCGGTAGATTGCAGCGGTGACACTTTTTATAGCACCGCAAGAGCAATTTAGCTTTTTTTGAGAATACAATAGCTCACTGAAGTGTTCTGCAAATATTGCTTACTGAAAAAAGTTGCACCTTTTTGTTGTTGCTCCAGAAGGCTCACCCTGAGCGCGCCGCAATCATTGGCGCCGTCGCCGCACATGGCGACCGTCCGGTGTAGCAGCGTCTGCGTGCGCTCAATCAGTGTCGCTTTCTGCTCGGGCGACATGCGGGCGTACACGGCGCCACAACGAATGATCCGTGCGAGCTCAGCATTGCTGGGCTCGGGCGTTTTCGTTGTGTCATCGACGTTGTTGTTGGTGTTGTTGTTGTTGTTGTTGTTGTTGCAAGTGTGAGCGACGTCGTTGCAGAGTGACTCGAATACGTCACCTGAATGTGTGTATGACCTATTTTTTCAAACGTTTCCCACTGAAATGACGTCATGTGCCGCAAAACATGCGCTTGTCGTTCACAGCAAACGAGACTTTCCGTTTAGCCGATTTCTTCCCGTCACGCGTTCACCAACCAATCAGCTAATTGCCCATAATTTAAAGTTCGCCTGTAAGTGAATTTTGACGAATATGTGCGCTGCTTTTCATTTCGAATTTCCGACTATTGTTTCTGCCTGTTTTGGGATTGGCTGAGCTCGATTCATACATGCACAAAAATGACATTCGGTCAATACACGCACAAAAAGTAGAAAATGCTGCCTTTACCGTTCATGGCCAGCTGCACATCCGTCAACTTCGCGTGTTTCCCGTTCATCGACTGAGCGCCACACTCAACGTCGCCATTGGCATTCAACGTTTCACCAGTTGCATTCTCGCAAACTCCGTCAGTGCTCCACGATCGTTGGTGATCACCGTCGGACGCCACTACCACCGACTCAGCGTTGTATTGTCCCGTTCGTTTGTCGCGCTCAACCATGAACAGTGGCTGTTTGACGTCAACGATGGCGCACTGTTGCGCCACTGTGACAGCGGTCGCCAAATTGTCGCCAGTCGCCATGACACAACGCACGGACGCACGCTGCAGTCGGCTGATCACCGGTTTGGACTGCGGCTTCAGGCGGTTCTCCATTGTGACCAGTCTGCGCAGAGTTTTCCGGCGGTGTATGATCGTTTCTGACAGTTTGCAGGCATAAAAACGCTTCACGCTCTGGGGAAAACCGCGTATAGCTAGTATAATATGACTGAATAAATAAGGCAGTCCTTGTCTTCTCAGTCAAGGCGAGATTAGTCGCAGACTAGGAGTTGCCTTTCTCAAAAATGCATGAAAATCGGAAGCGCCCTGACCTTGTGTTGGCGAACTAAAGTTACTAAAAAACTAAAAACTAACTTGCTCCAAATGTTAAACAAAAACTTTCTGAAACGTAAACAGAACTTTGGGTGTTGCTTGAGCCTATTTCAGTGTCAATAACACCAATGTAAAATGTAAACTGCTCATGGATACCCCAAGAACTGCATGTCCCTTTCGAGCGCTTCACGGGTGGCGCGGTGCATTTTTTCTGTCGACACACACCCGAGGGAGCGTCGTGCGACCGCGAGCACGCGATAGCCGCGACGCCCGAATTTCGTCACGATTTCGTGGACGTTCGTTGGCAGACTGTCGGTTGTGCACAGTGCGGACACCTGCCTTATATGAGAACAATTAAAAACAAAAAAAACCAAACAACCTTTGATTAAACGGGCGTCAGTATAGACAGTTCTTGCATTCAGTCAGCGATTCAGTTCAGTTTGTTCAAAAAAGCGGTGAACAAGTTGGCCAGGCGGGCAGGGTGATTTTAAACTGAGATCTCCACTGTATAACGGCTGACGAAAAACGAACGTTGGTGTTCAAGTGATAAGTTGGTCGGTTTCGCAGAACATTTCCAATGATGGTTTCTGAAATAAATTGGAGCACGAACAGAAGCACGGCCACGAAACGCGCTATTTTTACCATTTCTGGACTGCCTTTGCAGTACAGTTGCAATTCGGTTGAGCCGGTCTCGCGTACAACCACGGACATGCGTTGCATCGTTGAGCTGAACGTAAACTGACGCAGAATGACAAGCTCCTGCGACGGTTTTCAGAAGCAAACTTGCAACGTAGCGTACTGGTTGAACATATCTTGTTAGGCTTTTCCTGATTTTACAGTTGTT
>JASANC010003601.1:0-17500 GCA_030248135.1 Theristus sp. LFF4_11 | reverse complement strand
GGGACATTTTCGGCGCCCACCACTGCAGCGGTGTGCAAAAAAATCATCGATGATCGGGCGCTGCACCAGAAAGTGATCATCAGTTTCAAACATTGAATGTCGGCGTTCATTGAGAACAATGGAAAACACATTGAGCAGCCGAGAAACATGAAACTGAACGACCGTGAGCATGAACATGATGACATCAGTAAAGTTGAAGCTGACGATGAGCTTGTGCCACTGCCAGATGATGAGATTCTCGATGACGACAATGATGTTTATCTTGAGTCAAAAAACTGAATATAGGTGATTTTTTGAGTTTTTACGGATTTCTGCTGAAATATTATTGAAAAAGTGGAATTTCGGGATAAAATTTGAACACACAAAATGTGTTCCTTAGTTCTAAAAGTGTTTCAAATTTCACGGTTTCACGTGCAACCAGTCGGCCGCACGAGCCGTTTACTTTTGTTATGTTTTTTTGGAACACCCTGTATGTTACAACAACATGTTGACATAAAATTGCGTTTAATGTAAACATACATACAACATAAAAAAAATCGTTTCTCCTGTGCAGTAGATGCGTGCATTCTGTGCAAGCATTGGTGTGGAGGCGGAGTTTTCGTGTGTAAGCATCAGCTGCAAGTTTGAGCAACCAACTGATCAGCTAGTTCATGTCATCCAGATGGACTGTATGTTGATTGGATCACCACTGATAAAACTGGTGTTGCTCGGACGTAATGCCGTTCTCCAAAGAGCGTTCTCCCAGTCTCCAGACATCACAATTTCTTGCATTTCAACGCCAAAATCAATGTTCAAAATCATCAATCAAAAAAAGAAAAATGTCGTGATTTAACGGCAACTTTAAATAACAAATGAACTTCGTTTTGCGGAAACGAAACGTAACATCTGGCGTATACGAACAATGTTGCGTTCCGTCAGAACGTAATAGCATTTCACTTGCAGTACGGTACGTTTTGTTTCTCTTCTATTTCTTTCAGTGTTATTGCCAACCTTGCGAAAAACGAAGTATCGATACCCATGCACTGCCACGAATTGGCCGTCAGCACACGGCAACGCCAGCTCGCAGTTGTCAGGTGGCTTCGGCGGAAGCGTCTCTGGCGATTCTGATGAACTGTTTGTGTGAGCCAATACCAAGAATAACCACAAGGAACCAAATGAACTCAGTGGACACGTGAGACGCGTTTATACCTGAAAGCGTCTGCGTCCGCGGTTTATCAGTGGTAGTGTTTGAAGTTTTTCGTTTGCGGTCATCCCGTGACACTCGTTTTACGGTGCAAATGCTCTTTTCACGGTGGTCCGTTCTGTGTGCAAGTAAACGACGGTCAATGTGCTGAAAAACTCTGATGTCCATATTAAGCCGAGCATATTTTTTTGTTCATGTATTGATATTTTTGTCGCTCATGGTATATACTGCAAAAATACGCTGGTCCTGGTCTGAAAACAGTGCACTCTGTTACAACAACACAGCAAATGTTTCACAATTTACAAGCAAAGATATACTAAAGACCCGTTTTTTGCACCAGGAACGAGACTTGACGTGACGTGACGTGCTGTATGTGCGTACTTCAGGTACGGGCATTAACGCACGAACACACGCGATTGTACCACGGCGCAGTGCGCATGTCCGCGTCTGAACGCGCGTGTTCGTGTATGTGCCAGTGTGTTTGTTATGTATGTCTGTACAACAATACTGTGTTTAAAAAACAGAGTGTGCCGTGTCCTCAGATAAGAACTGTCCAACGGACCGAACATGCAGGATGTCAGCGTCGGCCAAACAACACGACGTACACCTGGCCATGATGTACCAGTTGACGTTCCAATGCACCAACAGTCGTGCGGCGCCGAGCGTCAAGGCGGTCGTTAACCAGCAAATATACTGAAATGCGCGCGCAGTCATTCGAGAAGCAAAAAATCTTCCAAATTTAACCATGGAACTTGGAAGCGTTTCTGAAAAAAACAACAGGTCGACCTCTTTCCAAGCACTCTTGCGATAGCCGTGAATTGTGGCCGTGTTATCGTCGGAAATTCGAATCACTCCTGATTCGGAAGTGATTGATCGATCTTTGACATTCGTCATCGCGGTCATCCTATTTTTTCGCGGAGAGACTTTTCTCGACTAAAGACGTAGCAAATTTGAAATTTGAAATTATGTTAAAAATTGCGTTACAAAGTGTTTTTCTCGGTGTCCAGATTGTTAACTGGACATCAATCAGTTCTTTGTCGAAAAATGCGTCATTTTTTCGGCCACAAGTGATGCAGCAGTCCGTTGGAACTGTTTAACAGTTTAACACTGGGATAAAGTTGCTAAAACAAATTTGTAAATTGCAGAAAATTTGTTCTGAACTTTGGCTATCATTTTTGGCAAATCAAATCACCGTTTTCTGATAAGAAAACCTAACATTTACTCGATAAAGAAGTTTGTTTAACAGGGGCAGGTTGACTTCTGCTGTTGTCTTTTAATGATTTTGCAATAGTTTTGGTTGTTTCACGTCAAGAGCGCCTGTATCTCTGTGGAATGTCAGAAGCAACAGTTTTTTGAATCATCAGTTTATTTAAAAAAAAAGAACAATGGCGATTATTCTTAGTCCCCAAGGCTCCCGGCACTTCAATACAGCCAAACCTTTTGTTTAAAGTCAACATCACACTCTGGCAACAAACTAATTGCACTCAGTCAATCTGACGCCTAAACAGCAAATCATGCATCACGTGATCACCAACCAATCAGCTGATTGCCTATAATTTAGAGTTCGATTGTATACATAAAATGTTACATAAAACAGACGTCATTACGTTTTTTTCTGTTTTACAATTCTTGATCAACTGATTGACCTGAAGAAATACAACTGAAAAAATGTACACCAACGCTTTTACATTGCTCACGCATATGCTCACTCACGTAAATATGAGTAAATATGAATGGGTCCCTAAATAGGAACTTCTCGTCTCTGTATTGCTGCACACCACACAAATAAAAAAAATGTCTGACTGATCTTGTGCTGGACACTATCGAACCGTGCAATAATCCACCGGTCATTTGGAGTCAATGTCAATTATTCTGATTATTGCTGAGACATGCAATAATACATGTACATAATGTTCCACTGATGTCATATTTTTGCATGTGTTGCATAATCATATGTATAAACCATAATTTTAAGCAGCTAACATGAATTAGCCTTTGTAGCTAATCACAACAATAGCTAATTCATAATAAGTCTGCATATAACTGTTATTGTTGCTTATTTGAGCAGAAGTATACAACGCACTCGTGTGTAAGTCACAGCTTCTAATTTTAGTTCGACCGGCACAAATAATTTGAAAATTTGAAAACATGAAACAAAAACACACAAAGCATTTTTCGTTTTTAGCCGTTTCTTACTATACTCGATTTGTACATGTGAATAAATAAATAAATAAAAACAGTTATGTTTTTTAAACGATTTATTTGCAGCGTCTCCTCAAGTTAAAACAAGAAACAGCACATGAAAGCTGCTGTACATGTATCTAAGGTATTTTTGATTTCATAAAAGTTCATCGACAATTTTGTACATTCATACATGTATGTGCGTACATATTGTACTGTTTGTACATACATACATACATATAACATCAATAAACCAGATGCAGATGCAGACGCACGCACACGTACCCGTACCCATCTAACGTACCCGCTAAATGGTGGTCCACTTATGTGGCGGCGCAGATGACTGAGTGCTTATCGCGTTAACTTTTGTGGAGCCGGTGATAATTAATTGGAGTTGCGTTGGGATTAAATATTCTGCGTTTTATTTCCGCGATAATTTGTTTGAGTTGTTATGCTGTTTCTACGACGAATGCTCTGGGTTTTTATGAAATTAAGTCATGTAGGTTTCGACACTGTACTACTCTGGTGTGGCACTAATTGTACTAACATTTGGAAGTAATAATACTCCAGTACGTACGAAATATGGTATGTGTGTGACTGGTGAACATATAAATTTTGTCGAATGTGTTTATAATATAATGTAGTTCTTCTTTGTAAACCGTGTAAAAACTTTAAAACTTTTTCTAAGACAACAGCAGTCTTCGTTTTTTCCATTTTTTGTTGCAAAATAATTTCAATAGTTCGTGTGAAATGGTGCCATTTTTTGCTTTTGGTTCGTGACGGGAAGGCCAGACACTCCGAGACTCACACGCATACTGATTCAGGGTAAAAACATTCAGAAATTCGATTGCGTTTAATATGACTGCATTTTCTTGCTCAAAATTTTGATGTGCCACATTTATTGTCCGTTTCGTTTGCATTATACTTCTGAAAACCGCTCTAAATATACAGAGTTCATAAAAACAAGGTTTTTTGCATGCTTTATATTTCAAGATACGCCGCACCGTTTGTGCATTCAAGAAGCGTGTGGCATCATGGCGTTTGCATTTGTATTTATTTGTCTTTTGGTTAGTTTTTACATTGGTTTCGATAATTTGATTTTCTTCCCAACCAACATCGACCCGATTACATTTGTTATTATCAATTAAATTACGGTTGGTTCTGTTTTCTTTTGTCAGCACGCCACACACATCACTGGAATACTTAATTTATAAAACTCCTAGCCTTGCAACGTATTCAAGAAGAAAGTCGAACGGCTACTTTGCAAGTGACAATCTTTGCCGGAAAAAGCATATTGTGCTGAAATTAAACCTCTTGATTTACGTGGGAGTATGCGTGTTCACAAACTGTTAAATGTTGCCAGGTTCAATTTCCACCGAAAACGCTGCACAAAATTACCGTTGCAGTTTTGCTATAATCTGTAAACATGTAAACACACACACATAAACAGAAGAACAAACAATCTTCATTTTCATTATAACCGGTATATGTGTATTCTAATCTGTTTTTGTCGCAAATACTCAGCGGCCTGGTATACAAATGTACACTATGTACATGAACATACACCGCTATGTATGTACATGGTGATAATATTATAATTGCTTTGAAATCCATATGCCAACCACTCCTGGGCCTTGCGAAACAGTTCACGTTCATATGACACTGCTAAAATATTGAATACACGTGAAATATGAGCAAATCTCTGCGCATATACTTGTACTGCGTGTCTGCAAGTGACTAGCTGCAGACATACACTTGTACATATATGTTAGACCATAACGTATGTGCAGATGCAATTGCGTTGTTGTGATAGTGTAAGCTTAACAAGCTAGCATGCAATTGCATGCTTCAAGTAGACATGCGGCTGCATTATTTTGAACACAAGACGCCTGGACTTAAATCGGCTCCTATGACAAATGTCTTCCCTTGTTTTCTTCACATTTAAGCACACAAGAACTTTACCTTAAGTGACCGCTCATAAATATCATGCGGATGCGCGAGCGAGCGCCAGCGAGCGGAGAGCGCATCACGCATAATATGAGCCGTTATCCCCTCGCGCGCTTTTTTCAAATTTGCTCGCTGCGTCCAGCGAGCATAGTATAAGCCACAAACTTGGCACTGTGCACACGAAACGAACACCCAAAGTTGTGCTTGGAGCCGCGAAAAAATTTTTATCCGACTACTTTTCATACGCTGTAGACACGAAAAACCTATTCTGAAAACAGTGTTACTTCTTTCCCTTTGTATTTTTTTTTTCAGCTATGTAATCAACATGTGTTCGCCCTTTAAATTTTTGCCTGCGACACTTTCACAGTCGAACAAAAATGTTCCCTGGGGTAATTCCATCCGGAGATTTTGAAAATCGGGTTAATTTTTTACCCAGACCCTGTTTTTGGGTAAAAAATTGGGCATTTTTAATTGTTTGGAGGGTTTTCACCTGGTTTTAAGTGTTCGCCCTTTCAATTTTTAGCTGGACCTTTCACAGTTGAACAAAAATGTTTCCTAGGGTAATTTCATCCGTATTTTCTGAAAATTAGTTTATTTTTTTGCCCGGGCACTTTTTTGAGTTAAAATTGTGCATTTTTGAAAGTTCGTAGCATTTTGATTGAGTATCAGTTTTCACTCTTACAAATTTTGTCTGAGCTACGAGAAATAATAGGAAAAAGGTCTAGTCCGTAGTAATTCAATGCGCTGATCACGGATTTTGGGTTAGTTTTCTTACGTGAGCAACTCTAGATGCTGAATCGTGACGATTTCCGGCGAATCGGCCGTGGAAATCGGCGAAATCGGTCCAGAAATGAAAAAACAAGAAAACTATGTTTTCCAGTGTAATTCAATGCGCTGATCACGGATTTTGGGTTAGTTTTCTTATGTGAGCAACTCTAGATACCGAATCGTGACGATTTCGGGCGAATCGGCCGTCGAAATTGGCGAAATCGGTCCAGAAACGAAAAACAAGAAAAGGGTGTTTTCCAGGGTAATTCAATGCGCTGATCACGAATTTTGGGTTAGTTTTTTTTATGCAAGCAACTCTAGATGCTGAATCGTGACGATGTCGGGCGAATCGGCCGTGGAAATCGGCGAAATCGGTCCAGAAACGAAAAACAAGAAAAAAGTGTTTTCCAGGGTAATTCAATGCGGTGATCACGGATTTTGGTTAGTTTTCTTACGTGAGCTACTCTAGATGCTGAACCGTGACGATTTCGGGCGAATCGGCCGTGGAAATTGGCGAAATCGGTCCAGAAACGAAAAATAAGAAAAGGGTGTTTTCCAGGGTAATTCAATGCGCTGATCACGAATTTTGGGTTAGTTTTCTTACGTGAGCAACTCTAGATGCTGAATCGTGACGATTTCGGGCGAATCGGCCGTCGAAATTGGCGAAATCGGTCCAGAAACGAAAAACAAGAAAAGGGTGTTTTCCAGGGTAATTCAATGCGCTGATCACGAATTTTGGGTTAGTTTTTTATGCAAGCAACTCTAGATGCTGAATCGTGACGATGTCGGGCGAATCGGCCGTGGAAATCGGCGAAATCGGTCCAGAAATGAAAAAACAAGAAAACTATGTTTTCCAGTGTAATTCAATGCGCTGATCACGGATTTTGGGTTAGTTTTCTTTTGTGAGCAACTCTAGATGCTGAATCGTGACGATTTCGGGTTAATCGGCCGTGGAAATTGGCGAAATCGGTCCAGAAACGAAAAACAAGAAAAGGGTGTTTTCCATGGTAATTCAATGCGCTGATCACGGATTTTGGATTAGTTTTCTTATGTGAGCAACTCTAGATACTGAATCGTGACGATTTCGGGCGAATCGGTCGTGGAAATTGGCGAAATCGGTCCGGAAACGAAAAACGAGAAAAAAGTGTTTTCCAGGGTAATTCAATGCGGTGATCACGGATTTTGGTTAGTTTTCTTACGTGAGCTACTCTAGATGCTGAACCGTGACGATTTCGGGCGAATCGGCCGTGGAAATTGGCGAAATCGGTCCAGAAACGAAAAATAAGAAAAGGGTGTTTTCCAGGGTAATTCAATGCGCTGATCACGGATTTTGGGTTAGTTTTTTATGTGAGCAAGTCTAGATACCGAATCGTGACGATTTCGGGCGAATCGGCCGTGGAAATTGGCGAAATCGGTCCAGAAATGAAAAACAAAAAAACGGTGTTTTCCATGGTAATTAAATACACTGATCACGGATTTTGTGTTAGTTTTTTCAAGCGAGCAACTCTAGTTACCGAATCGTGATGATTTCGGGCGAATCGGTCGTGGACTTCAGCGAAATCGGTCCAGAATGAAAAAAAAAAGAAAACGGCGTTTTCCATGGTAATTCAATGCACTGATCACGGATTTTGGGTTAGTTTTTTATGTGAGCAATTCTAGATACCGAATCGTGAAGATTTCGGGCGAATCGGCCGTGGAAATTGGCGAAATCGGTCCAGAAATGAAAAACAAAAAACGGTGTTTTCCATGGTAATTTAAAACACTGATCACGGATTTTGTGTTAGTTTTTTCATGTGAGCAACTCTAGATACCGAATCGTGACGATTTCGGGCGAATCGGCCGTGGAATTTAGTGAAACCGGTCCAGAAATGAAAAACAAGAAATCGGTGTTTTCCATGGTAATTCGTTGCGCCGATCACGGCTTTTGGGTCAGTTTTCTTATGTGAGCCATTCTAGGTACTGAATCGTGACGATTTTGGGCGAATCGGCCGTAAAAATAACATAGACGAAATTGGCCTGAAAACGAAAAATGAAAAACCTGAGTTGTCCGGGGTTTAGAAGAATGTGTGACCAACGTATTGTAAGTTTGGTCCGACCTTTGGGGCTTATGTAAAAGTCAGAATATTATCTAAAAATGCGGGAGACGCATATAAAAGGAGGAATATGGCCTTGTGTAAGCAGTGAAAGACTTGGCTCGACAACGCTTTTCAAGTCTCTGATGTGGTACACACGGATACAAGTACATAAGAGTCATATTTTTGCGCCGTTTATTTTTTATTTCGGTTGCAAGTGGCAACCCTCGTACATTGTAGACAAATGAAACTTTCACATTTGCTTTTTTCTAGCATTTAGCGACCTCTAAAACCACTAAAATAACAATCAGACTTTAGATCGCTGACGGTTTGCACAAAGTGTATCGCAGAGGCATTGGGAACGCAAGGTCTCCTTCTGTGGCAATGACTCACCGGTTTATCCTGTCACAAGAGTTTGGTAAAAAGGGTAAAAATCAACGGAAGACAACACTTTTTGCACTGGTGCTGCTGTATGCACAGCGGTGCGTACGTCAGCAACAAACGATAAAGCTACATGCAGCAATGTTTTGCAATCTCTGATGTTTCTGTTTTTTTGCACAGAATTTACAGTATAGCCGATTAAACATGGCAGTTTTTTCAGGGTGCAAGGAGCGCGCGAATTTTGAATGAAAGAAAAAGAAGTTCAGAAGCCAAATTGTATGCCAAATTTGACGCGTTTTTTTAAACTAATGGATTATCCGTATTATTCTGTTCATTCTTTCTCCCTTGCACACATGATTGGAAATTATGTTGGCATTTTTGAAAAAGACAACTCCTAGTCAGCGACTAATCCCGCCTTGATGGACTGCCTCATTTATTCGGCCATGCTGTACAGAATTTCGCACATGATGTGATTTTAGACTAAACTGAAGAGGACAATTCAAAAATATCTAGATAACTTCAAAGTTTTTACGCTTTTCAGCAAGCTTTTAAACAACAAACGCGGCGCAAAAATATGACTCTTATGTACTTGTATCCGTGTGTACCACATCAGAGACTTGAAAAGCGTTGTCGAGCCAAGTCTTTCACTGCTTACACAAGGCCATATTCCTCCTTTTATATGCGTCTCCCGCATTTTTAGATAATACGTATATTAACCATAGCTCCTGTAGCGTTCTACTTCAGATATAAATCTGAGAACTAACTAAACCAGGTTGTTAAAACTGAAGCAAAGTTGTACTCTAGCTCATGTATGTAGCAATTGCTAATTGTACGTCATGGGTAACTGCACGCTCTATTTCCATTGTGATCTTTATTCGTTGTGGATGTTCACTTGAATCATATTCTCAGTTTGGTTGTAAAATATCATATTATTGTTTTTTTTTACATATTTGATTGCATACTTGTGCATATTGCATACTACTAACAGGGCATAAATGTTTTTAGGAAAATTCCGTTTCTTTTTTATATATACCGCATTTCTTAGGCTATATACATACAGTATAGTACTTTCAAAATATGAACCAAAAAACTACTAGAATTTTAAATAAAGTGTTTTTTTGCCGGATATAGGGTGGCAAGACAACCTATACAGCCAACATTGTATATACACTGAGTATATGCACACAGATGCATGATTGTATGATCATAATTATCTCTCTCTCTGAGGCTAAGACCATCCTATGAACGTTAGTAAACTAGCTGAGAAAAGAGCGCAGCTTGTTCTTCGTATGTGGATATCCCTGCAAATTTATAATATCTTTTCTTTCGAGGCGAGCTATAGCCGAGGTTTAGTCTTGGTGTTCTTTTCAGATTCATACAAGTACATACACTACAGTACGCATATAGTTCTTTCTAGCTTCCAGACATGTTTGCGTGACAATACGCGTTTAGCACCTTTGGGGTTGTCTTTTTTAATTTTCTTCCTTTCAACCCTTCCGGCTTTCGTTTATTTGGTTGCAGATGCCGCTTACCGGTAGTTGAATTCGTATATCCCATCCACATCTCTGTTTCCTGTCTCTTTTTTCAATGTTATATTTGGTTTTTGCATGTTTCTTATTTGATACAAATGAGTCCTGGTTGTCCTGGTTTGCACTTGCCTAAAATGCACCAAAATTATTAATCCGCAAAGTATATGTACAGCACAGCCGAATAAATAA
The DNA here is from genome assembly GCA_030248135.1 of Theristus sp. LFF4_11. NCBI lineage: Eukaryota > Metazoa > Nematoda > Chromadorea > Monhysterida > Xyalidae > Theristus > Theristus sp. LFF4_11. The sequence goes on along the minus strand of JASANC010003601.1, from coordinate 7,250 downwards.
GGCAGTCCTTGAATTTTCCATCAAGGCGGGATCAGTCGCAGACAACGAGTTGTCATTTTTCAATAATGCCAAGATAATTCCCAATCGTATGTGCAGAAGAGTAAGAATGAACAAAACAGCACGAAAAATGAATTAGTTCAAAAACCACGTCAAATTCGGCACACAATTTGTGAACGTCTTTCTGTTTTCATTCAAGTTTCGCGCGCTCCTTGCACCATGAAAAAAGCTGCCATGTTTAATCGGCCATTCCGTACTTTTGTAAATTGTTTTCTTGACTTCTGTTAATTTAAAACGATTTTTTGTGCTAAAATTTATATGTAGATCCGGAAGACAAAAAGAAAGAAAACAAAACTTGAACTTTCTCAGACAGAACTTCTGCTGCAAAACTCAGTTCTAGCGACTTTTCTGTCTCAGTTCTCTTTAAAAGCCGTGCAGCTTGTTTTACTATAATTTGATCACTGGGGATGTGGCATGTTGAGTGCATGTGTAATTTGTATCGAGTTTTACATGTTCTCCGCGAACTTTTTATTATATTTTTATGCTTATGGGCTACAATCACTCATGCATATTTTTTATTTATACTACTAACTTATCTGACGCAAAACATTTTCAAATATTACCGTTCAAAGATAACAGATTTTCTAAGCTAATAATAAAGGTAACATGGGCTCTTTTGATACAGATCGGTCAGATTGTAAATAACAGCCCTCAAGTTTTATTTTACAAAACAAATCAGCAGACAGACAGAACGTGGAACATCAAATGAGCTCATGTTTATCGAATAAGTTGTTTTTTACCCAAGCCAAATCTCAGTAAAAAACACACAACTGTATCCAAGTACCTTCGCTTAATTAGCTCCTGTTTGTCGTATTCTGTCATTATTTTTGCCGTTATTCTCCGTATTTGAATTATCCCTCACTATTGTGTTTGTGTTCGTTGTGGTCAAAAAATTGCGAGCTGAAATTGAAAGGGTTGGGCGCTAAATCAAATGGGGTGGTCTACTAATTCTATACTTTACGTCTTGTTTTGTCTGAAAACTACATAGTTGTTCATGACGGGGACACGGCACAAGAATCGTGAAAGCCAACTACATTTTTGAACGTTTCAGGAAATATCGTATAAGTCGTATCGTAATAAGTCTCGCAGGTCTCCTTATATAAATTTGAAAACCAAAAATTTCTGAAAAAGGTGAAATTTTATGTGAGAACCTTATAAGTGAGAGGAGGTCTAAAAAAGCAAACATTAGAAATTTCGGGCCTTATAAACGGGTCCGGATTCCGACCAAATCAAGTTTTTTTTAATCTTATAAGTGGGAGAAACCTTCACGGTAAATTGTTGATCTAAAAAAACGTAGTTGTCAATTGTCAGCCCATCAAAAAACATCGTTTCCAGACTTGCAACGCGTGCTTCCGAAACGCAATAAACATTGCCAAGCGAGCGTGCGTGTGTGTGTCCATCATGACAATAATGCAATTCCTGATGAAATGCTAACATAAAATGAATCCGAATGCGAACAAAAAACGTCGTCCATAAAGCATCGACCGCCGCTCATCTCAAACATGCCGCTGTTGTTCACGTTACGCCGCATGCTGCCCGCCACTGCAACGCACGCTCACCCGACGACGCTGCTCTCAACGTTGCTGTTGCTGCAGTCGAGCGTCATTCGACCGTCACTGGCTGGTCAGCCGCGTTGCTACAGCTGCATGAGTAAAGTGGCCGAGAAACACTGGCGAGCACTCGGCATGTTCTATCGGCAGCCGCAAACGTTCACGGACGCGTGCAGACACCCGGCGTACGCCACGACGCATCAGATCGGCCTGGGCGTCTGCAATCGCATCTGCCTCACGATGGCGTTCACGCTGCGAGTGTTCGGTGAGGCAGCAGCGTGTTACGAAATCAGAGGAGATTTTTTTTGGGTTTATTGAATTGCGTTGATCTGTTTAAAAATTAATTAAACTCGGTCGGTAGAGCAGATATTGAAATGTGGACATATTTTTGTTGGGCGGAGTGAATTCGGGGTGCTCAAAAAATGCCAAAATCCAATCCAAAATTCGTTCCATTCCAAAATACATTCCAATCAATTTGGCATGACATAAAACTTTGAAATTGAACCTTTTCAATGCTATGTACCATGTTGCTAGCATGCTATGACCGTAATTTTCATTTCCAATTTTACAAAGCACCCATAACTTTGGTCGATCTATGTGTCCATGCACTTCAGTGCCACATAAATGTGAGATCGTGCTGAATACCACTTGATCGACAGACGTCACCAACAACACCATTTGTTCTTGTATTCTCTCGCACCCAGCAGGCATCACGACGGACATCGTGTACGTGCGCGGCTGCGCGGACGACATCAGCCGGTCCGGCTTTCGCAACAAGTCGCTGATCTTGCTCGATTCCGCGGACGCGTGCCGCGAGATGACGATGTCGCAGTTGTTCAACGCCATACAGATCGGCACGGACGCCGACGTGCCCGTGTCCGTGTGCTCGTGTCTCGGCGACCGCTGCAACGACGGACGGCCGAACTCGGCAGTGTCGTCGAACCGGAGGACACTCGAATCGATTGCGGATCGCAGCGCCTTCTCGTTTTTTCTGTTTCTACTGTTGTTCTATTATCATCATGAGTTTTTTAGGTTCTGCGACTGAATGCGTTTGCGGACGTGGAAAGGACAATCCGTTTCAATCCTTATGTGCTAAAGTGACCCCGGCCCGTTTTAGGGGACTCGGATCATTTTGTCAATTTAGAATTCCCGCATCCTGCATGCAACTGCTTACCTATCGATACGCGCATTGAGTTGCGGGACCAAAATAAAAGATCATATTCGGTATTAGCGGTGAGATTTGCTTCTTATGTTTATTGAAAAATCGTCTGTTTGTTTATCCACAGTCTAGCGCAGAAGAACGATTTTGAATGATATTGTTTTTTTGAATGATATAACCTTTTCAACTTTCAATCCTGATTCTGATTTCACTTTGCCATTTTTGGGTTCTTTTGTGAAGTGCACAGAGATTTTGTGAGGACGCCGAACATCTTGTAGCCATTCCAAATGCAGCTATAGCTATGCGACATACACCATGTCATCAAGGAGGTTTGCTCAAATCTGTCAATCTACCGTATTACCTCTATTAACCCCCCCCAAAATTAACCCCCCCCAAAAATAAACCCCCACCCCCTCGACAAGTTTCCAAATAATCCCCCCCCCCAAAATAATCCCCCATGGGGGATTATTGAAACTTGTTTGAAACACATACCCAGCGAATTCAGTGGCTGGTTGCAGTGAAAATGATGAAATTGTGCTACCAAGGGCCCCAAATGGATGAGTTAATGGTAATTTCATTACAAAAGGCTGTTGTAAAAGGAAATTTCTATGTAGAGTAGAAGTTTCTGCGACTTCCTTCCTGCCATGGAAGGTATTTTTGCCATTTTGCCCACCCCTAAAAATGGTTTCCAAATAAACCCCCCCCCCCCAAAAAAAAATAACCCCCCCCCCCCCAAAAATAAACCCCCACCCCCAGAAGTCGCTGAAGAAATAAACCCCCATGGGGGTTTATTAGAGGTAATACGGTATCTGTCAATAATGATAAAACAGAGCTCGCGAAACAAGTTAACGAACGGGATCGCGTGGTACAAGAGAACGTGTTCAGTCACAAGTGGGATGTTTGATTTCACCTAGGCCCGATACATTCGTTTCTTCCCACTGTTATCCCTCTTGCTGCGCATGCTTTGGAGTTATGCAAAAAAGTGACAGGTTTAAACAAACATACTTTTTAAGGGTCAGGTGTATGTATGTATTTTTTCACTATACTGTTTTGCGACATTACTGATGATATCTGCATGGCTACCATATTACGAGAACTTTTATAACCTCGATAAAAACTTTCTTTTCATGCCAAAAAATCCGCATTTTTACAGGTTTTCACAAGCGCGGAACACAGTTCATTAGTGTGCATTTTGTAACATTGTTCTACAAAGAGTTCCTTGCTCTTACTTTATTGTTTTGTTTTTATTTTGTGCTGCCATACGAAAAAAATGAACCTGATGATTTTCAATAAAAGCCTCTTTTTAACTTTCAATTTGGTTCCGGTCGAAGCCCCAGAGGTGTGTCTGCACGGCAATTCGAAATTGTTGCATGCTTTTATATATTTGCCTCAAAGATTTTAACAAAATAGAAGCGCAATGATGCACGCCACGCGACGTGAATCGTCAGGCGGGAAGAGTTAAAGACGGCACAAACTTCGTGCACTTTTTTGTAAATCGTTGTGTTGTCGCAAACAAAACAAACGCCCTAGAGACATATATGCAGAAATACAAGAGAGAATTCGGAGTGGCAAACGTTTTGATTACATGCATGCCATTGAGAAAACTTACGAAAACGAAAAAAAAACACCATGCGTGCGACATGCGACTGTGTCGACTATCAGTTGCCGCCAGCAAGGCGCCATCATCCATTTCACCACACCGATTTTTTTGACAGTTTACAATTTTGTTGTTTTGTTGAAAGAAAAGATTATAGTCTTTTTTCATCATGGGACGATTTGAAACTTGGTTATACCTGGTGGTCTGTGGTGACCGAAAATTCGGTTATTATCGTTTTGCCGGCATATATCATGAATTCAAACGCCCATCTACGCAGGGGAAACGGTAATGGTTCTGTTAGAGTCATTTCAACGACAATCAACCAAGCAACAACTGCGTTTCCGCCAACCCTGTCTATGTATGAGCTGCCGCTTCACTACAATGCTCGGAAAACTCGCTTCACCAGAAAACAAAAACAGCAAAATTTGAAAAGTGCTCAAATTTCACACAGTCACTTCCTTTCTGCATGTTTTCATAAAAGTTGTACAATTTATTTTCCCAGTTTTATTTGAATAGTTTGCAAAAAAGTTTACAGCGCTGAGAGCCACTTGCGCACAAATCGCAAAAAAGTCCGATTTTTGGCGGTTTTTTGTCGGTTCTCGGAATACGGTAATGTACATGGTAGGCATGTTGTGCAGAGCAAACAGCCGTGCGCACAGTTTTGTTCGCCTTAAAATTGTGAACACTTTTCCCAATGTTGACTGAGTCACTGTCTGTTCTGCGGACTGTTGAACGCCCTGAGACTACGGTACCTGAAACAGTGTAAAACCATTCACTGTGTATATTTGCACCTCTGTTGTTCAAGTCTGAACCAAAGACAATACTGTCAAAACCCATGATTGAACTCCTTAACTCAACAAGCAGTTGCGATACGGGACGGTGTGCCAAAGTTATTTCAAACACAGTATTCAACAACAGAACTCCTTTCAACTGAACTATACACTACAACTGGACAACTAAAAAAACAAGAGAACAATGTCATACAATTCGAAAGCGTGGAATTCACCGTCTGATCACGCGGCAGCCAGTGGCACCGACAACAGCAACCAACAAGCGAGCTCATCAACAACAACAGATCGAAAGGTATTACAGGGTGTTACGAAAAACATTACATTGGACAAAACGGCTCGTTCTCGAGTTTGGTTTAGCAGTTTCGCACAAAATTTGAAACACTGCTTGAAAATCGTTGGAATTGATGAATGGGTTAAAATTTTCTTAGAAAAATCAAAAAATGGATGCACCGCAACATTTTTATGTCAATACGTCAAAAATTTACAATCGTTTTTCTTGGTATAAAGCTAACCAGAAATCTTTGCAAATCTACAAACGTGCTACATTTTCTGAAAAACGTGTAAGGATAAAATTTTGATTGTTCTCATTTGTTTCAACCAAATTTGAGGCTTGTCAACGGCTACAGTTGTCAAATGACAAAAACGTTGGGGAAACTCAAACTTCAGTTTTGTTCGTATCCGTTGAATTTTTGCAGTCCCTCTGATGATTTTCAAGATCTTCAAAAGTCTGAAACTTTCATTCACAATAACCGGCGACTCAAAAAGTTGCTGAACCTTCAACGGTGTTCGAGATTCAAAAAAAGGTGTCCGTCAACAGGTCAACAGGTCAACAGGTCCTTTTCGGGCACACGGACACACCGTGCGCGGGACACCCAGACGGACCGGACACCGGCCACCAGTTCGGACACCTTTTTTTTGTTTGGCGTTTTTTTCGTGTTTAGATGGTTTTATTCTTTCATTTCAGATTGAAGCTAAAAAAGCGAAATTTTTACATCCATCCATCCATCCATCCATACAGGCCGTCGACCCGAACTACCGCGACAAGATGGCCGACATTTGCGTGTACGTCGGCACAAAGTCCGAATCGGACGCCGTGAAATTCATCGAGGAACTCGCGAAGGTGCAAACGTCGTCGTCTGACGATTCGGCCGGAGCCTGGAATCGTGGCAATTTGTGAGCATTCCAACAAATATGTTATATTTTAAGATGTTATAGTTTTCCTGCCGAGTTCTCAATATTTGTTTTCAGTCGGTTTGTTTGAATTTTCGTTGTTCTCAACTCTCGTTTTAGTCGTATACCCGTACAATCGCGTGCGGCACCGTGTGTGGTGCACAGTTAAGGCGCATTCATGAATAGCTGACGTCACTTTAGTATCTAGATACATGAAGTTGCAATGTTTTGCTCCATGAATGTGAAACGAACGTGACGCCGCGCGCGGGAAGCGACGCTCCATGAATGGCGCTCGCAATAACATGCACCTCGGTACTCCACCACTCACACCGTCGCACGGCTATGTTTGTCACTTTTTTTTCAACCGAAACTCATTAGCATTTTTGCGTTGTTTTCCGGTCAGTGATTCTCTTCTGACAATCTCCATGTGTCTGTTTTTTTTGTCGAAGGCATGTGCAATCCACTATTTCACATTCGTTGTTTACATTTTCACTGCTGACGGATATTTATTGCCAATCTGACGCTATATCTGACAATATTTCCGAGTATTCCTGATTCGCGCGCTCGAAGTGTCGCCCTTTGGTGTAATGGTTTGACGTTTGATCTCCAACGCTCCGAATCCCCGGCCTCGAGAGCCGATGCGGGGATCTGCACGACAAGTTATCGAAACGTAAGACAACACAGAAATAGCAGTTAGGCGAAAATAGCAGAGCTAGCAGAGTGGCCCAGAATAATACGAAAACAACGCTTTTATGCGCGACCGCAACCAATGTTAAGAAAGTAGCTGACCACTAGTTAAAAGAGTAGGCTAGCCCTTCGCAAGTGCTCCACAATACGCCTCATCAGCAACACAGTTCCCAATGGCAGAAATTGTAGGGAGGTTATAAAGGGACATTACACGCTTATTGCAATATACGAAAAACAAT
>JASANC010003600.1:0-11246 GCA_030248135.1 Theristus sp. LFF4_11 | reverse complement strand
TTTTCACCGATATGATTGCTCATAGATCATCGCGTCGTCTACCAAATGTCAGAAGTCCATTTTGCTGAAATAATTTGACCATCATTATACATAAATTCATTTGACAGATTTTATCTCGTCGTTTGAAAACTACATTTATTTCGACAACCGGAAACCGGTGTCGGTTTGTAGTTCGAAAAACTTCTGCAAACTTGTGGATTTTTCAGAAATTCACAGCACCATATCATCTCACAGAGCAATCCAAAATTTAATAGAAACTTACCAATGGATACTGCATCACTACAGTGTGAGTGTGACAACCGCTCGATTGGTCCCATCCACCTCCAGCGTTATATACCATGGTGACGTCCGCGTCCATAGCAATACGGTTGTACATCAAGGGTCTTGGCCTTGGCAGAGACCTCACGTCATTCTGCATGCATTTTTGTTGAATGCCGATGATCTCAATGAAGGACATCTCCATCAGCCATGTGGGGGGGGGGGGGGGGGGGAGAGTCCGTTGAGCGTCTGCAGGCGTGACTGTAACCCGCCCGTCGGCGACGTCATAAAGTCGCAAGGTTGCTGGAATTCAAGCAATTAACATTTGTCGCTTGTAACATTTCATCACAAAGTTGTAATACCACGTTTTTGTGCAAAATAATTGCCTGGTTCAGTTGTTTTGTTCCAAAGCGGTTCCATTATGTATTGTGATGTCTGTGATAAATACATAAGTGCGTCTTATTAAATGGAACCTGAAGGTTGTTTTAGAATAAAGCTAATGACAAAGTAATTACTTACAGCAAAGTCGTCACCAATCTGATGTTATCGGCATCGACCACGAGTACCCCGAAGGGAAATTGTGACTTTTATTAATATTTTCCGAACCAACACCGCGGTGAATTTCACCAATCATTTAGTTGGTTTGTTTCGCTTTCAGTGAAATGTACGGTTTAAATAGCAACGGGTAATCGGTTTGTTGCATGGGAAAATAAAATTTTTCCAAAAAAAAAACGCATTTTTATACGTTGTTTTTCAGAATCAAAAATTTTCAGCTTTTCCGGTTTTTTCAATTTCGAATTGTGAGTTTGCCGCGTCATTCCTTTTCACTCGTTTCCGCAATCTCGGCATCAAGTGCGTTTTTCGCAACACAAGACGCACAAACTGCTCGAAACGGTCGAGACAGGTTATAGAGCATATCGTCCGCCAGTCCCGCGTCCCGCCGTTCTTCTTTTGTTTACGCTGATTGTGTTTCAGCAAATGCATCTAATTTTTTCTTCTTTGCCCGCTTCCTCCCTTTTTTACACAGTTCGCGTCATCCAGAATTCATCCGTTTTTGCTGCTTCAATCAGCTTTTTCTCGTCGGCTCCGTCCGGAGCTTGAGCTCAGATTTGAACACAAATGGCAGCTGGCGATAAAAACAAGACATCGAATTTTAACCAGTTCGTCAAAAGAAACCGAATGCACCTATTAAAAACAAAAATCGATATGAACCAGTGATGGTATTCACTTTGTCCAGCTCCAACCCAGTATCCCGGTTCATGATGACAAAAGCACCGACACAGAAAATGTGTGTGTCAAACTTTTTCTTTTTTGGAAAAATACCATTTTTTCCATTGACAAAAAACAATATTTTGCCAAACTCTACATTTATCACGTCGTCGATTAAAGCGATGGTGTTGTTTTTGCTCTGTAAGCATAAATCCGATCCTTACGGTCTGCTGTGGTTCAGGACTGACACGAATATTACCAACAAAATAATTTTGACCAGAAAACAGCCCGCTGAAGCATCACGGTGACCATATACAAATATAGGTCCAACTGTGAGGCGGCGATTGTGAAATGTCAAAGAAGTTGGCACCATCGACTGCTGTCCGACCAACAATATTATAACGGCGAACCTTCGTCACATCGCTATTGTCGCCAAGTATGCAATGGTTCAAAAACGAAAAGCAGGACGTAATCGGCTGATCGCACGAGACGCAGAATAATATAACTTCCGAAATGACCCAACTAATTCAATAGTTTGATAAACTTCCGGTCGGTGACACTCACCAGACTGAAGCTCAAATTTATCTCATTCGTCGAAGACATGATCATCGAAGAACGAACGGTCGATCGTACGCATTTGTCACAGTTCCGATAGATAGCACGACAGTAATATCTACCGAGGAACCAAGTGGTTTTACATTGACGCGACAGCGATAATTCCGACGAGCAGGACCATAGCAAGAAGTTCTTCGGCAGTCCGTTGTTACACGTTTTGTTTTCTGTGCATATTGCAGTTTTTGCATATTTTATTGCCTTGCTCGGTGTTCCAGCTGTATTCGCCGATGAGTCTGGAATAAACAACAATTGTGTCAGCATAATCAGAAATGTCGTGCTCAAAACAAATGACAATCAGGCTGTTTAAAAGTTGCCTGCACTACCCCGAATCCATTGATGACACTCGATTTGAACAGCTCCATCAAAGCGGCACACGGATGGATGAACGAGAGCAAACATTCGTCGTTCGACGACCGCATCTAGATTTGTAGTCGGCGAGCACCAGTTGCCGAAACCGGTTGATAAATCGTCGCAAACGACCAAGATTGTGTATGAGTCCCGTGCTTTAAGCTTCAAGAGACAACTTTGAAAGCCACCAACCAGTTCGCCGATTATGAGGGCTCCAGTTTGCGGCCGTGTGCCACCTGCACTGTTCGAACTGCGAGAAGTGCGCCGCGCAAGACAAGTCAGAAAATGTCGTACATCACGTGCAACATTCCAATAAATGAAAGAACCTACTCCACGATCGCACACCGAAAATAATGGAACAAAATCGAAAACTGGCACGGTGTCCAAGTTTCAAACCAAAGAAACCAGATTTCTGAAAAAGCATAACAAATATTTTTAAATTTACTCATCAACACCGTCCACTGGTTTGCTATCACGGCCTCCCCATCCACACCAGCATCCATAATTGTTGTAATCGAAACAATCGCGTCCGGTAGCACATTCGATTACACTGCAAAAGTTCAACAGACTTCGTCGTATTCTGACGTTAAACGAGTGATGTTCAATTTGATATTCAATTTGACCTATTTCTCCGTTTGATTCTGAAAGCTCTATGGCAAAACATAAAGCCAGCAGGATCAAAAAGAGCATGGTCACAGCAGCGGAACAATGAAACGAGCCCAGCAGTCTTGTTCGTTTTTCTGTAAAAAACCGTTTTCACTTAAAATAATTTTTGGAAAACTGATCCGTTTCTACTTTTCTTTTGAAAATGCACTGAACTGCTTGTTCAAATCGAGAACATACGTCCGCACTAAACGTTGTTTTAGATAGACACACTTGTGACGCTAAAATCCATCCCAGCATTTGTTTGCTCGAAGCAATCCACCAACACACGTTGAATGATTTGCTGCAACCGGTTTTACAATGTATGTGAACTTACGTGTTGCACAACCTCAACTTGCAAACAACCCTTGATCACCAGCACAAAACCACTCGAATTGACATCATAAATAAATAAATAAATATAGAAGAGAAAAACCGGAATCGTGCGCGTGTTTATGTTTGAAGAATCACTGCAGAAATGAATTTTTAGTTTGGCACTGACTGAACACCGAAATTTGGGGGTGTTGGAAAAAAGGTAAATGAGGCGAAAAGCTTCTTGATTAAAAGCACGCGGACCTGCATCGGCATCAGTACTAAAGATGACAGACCTTTTTAAGTAGGGGGTGGGTACCTATCCGTGGGGGTGCTAAATTTTTGGTGGGGGAAGGGTGGGGGGGGGGGGTAAATGGGACCGCCGGTCGCCTGCTAGGGGGTGCAGCGATTGCTAATCGGTTTATGCTTATAAACGCTACCACCCCACCCGCATTTTTTTATTGCGAATTTTTCAATGAAAAACGCTATCAATTTCAAAACCTTCGCTGATATATTAATAGTTGTCTGTAAGACTAAATAACCTCATGTTTAGTACATATTATGATTATGGATTGCTCATATGATTCATTCACTCAAGTGCTGCACGACACTGCGGTTTCAAACCCGTTGTCCTTTTCATGAACCGTGAGCTTTGGTAATCAGTTTTGGTAATTGGCTAAAAACTGGGCTAAAACTGGGTTACTAAGCTAAGCTAGCCCAGTTTTAGCCCAGTTTTAGCCCAGTTTTAACCCAGTTTTAACCCAGTTTTTAGCCCAGATTTTAGCCCAGTTTTAGCCCAATTTTTATCCCAGTTTTGGCTTAGTTTTAACTCAGTTTTAACCGAGATTTAACCCAGTTTTAGCCCAGTTTTTAGCCCAGTTTTGGCCTAGTTAGCCCAGTTTTCAGCTCAATTTTTTAGTTTTTAGCTTAGGTTTAGCCCAGATTTTAGCCCAGTTTTTTAGCCCAGTTTTTGCCCAGTTTTAGCCTAGATGTTAGCCCAGTTTTTTAATTTAGTTTTAGCCCAGTTTTTAGCTCACTTTTTAGCCCAGATGTTAGCCCAATTTTTAGCCTAGTTTTTAGCTTAGTTTTAACCTACTTTTTAGCCCACTTTTAGTTTATAGATAGTTTTTAACCCCCCCCCCTAAAACCGGGCACCCCCCATCGGACCCCCCTCGAAAATTTGGCCGACACCCCCCCACACCCCCATGAAATTTTGTCTGGCGGAGACCCCCCTCAAAATTTTCTGCACACCCTAACATTTTTTTCGAAAATCATGATTTTTGTCTATAAAGTCCATAAATAAAGCTGAATATATGATAACTTGACCATCTTCATTGTAATTTTAAAGATTTTGCAGCAAAATTTAGCGTTTTTCCTTCAAATTTAAGCGAAAAAATATCATGGGGAGAGGTGGGGGGTGGACCCCCCACAGAAAATTTTGAAAAAATGCACCCCCCATAGGACCCCCATGGGGGGGTCCCACGTTACCATAGTTTGGACCCCCCCTCACTTTTTGGTCGGCAACCCCCCCCCACGGCACCATACCCCCCTTCGAAAATTTTTTTGGGCCCACGGTACCCGTAGCTAACGGGCGGGGGGGGGGGGTGGAAGGGGTCCACCCCCCCCCCCCCATCAGCCGAAAATCCTCCCCCAGCACGGCCAGATACGCCAGGCCCCCCCTCCCCCCTTTACCTCGACACGGGTACTAGACTCTCCCCACCCCCCTCCGCGAGAAAACACGGGATCGCACCCCCCCCCCTCACGGTCAGTACCGTGGGCCCAAAAAAATTTTCGAAGGGGGGGGTATGGTGCCGTGGGGGGGGGGGAGTGCCGACCAAAAAGTGAGGGGGGGTCCAACCTATGGTAACGTGGGGTGCATTTTTTCAAAATTTTCTGTGGGGGGGTCCACCCCCCCCCCACCCCCCATGATATTTTTTCGCTTAAATTTTGAAGGAAAAACGCTAAATTTTGCTGCAAAATCTTTGAAATTACAATGAAGATGGTCAAGTTATCATATATTATAGACTTTATAGACAAAAAATCATGATTTTCGAAAAAAATTTTGGGGTGTACGAAAAATTTTGGGGGGGGGGGGGTCTCCGCCAGACAAAATTTCATGGGGGGTATGGGGGGGGTGTCGGCCAAATTTTCGAGGGGGCGGGGTCCGATGGGGGGGGGTGCCCGGTTTTAGGAGGGGTGTCACAACTAAGAACGGTTCAATATTCAAGTACACGTCGAAAATTGTCCTGTTTTACTGTTGAAAATGCAACTTTCCCTCTATGAAATGGACATAATTTCAATAAAACACGATTTTCGCTCTTATAGTTTTCCGGATCGTTCTGAAAATAGTCTAGATGAACTCAGCTCGACGAGACGCTTCGAACAAACCTAACTTGTAAAAAAAAATTTAAAAAAAAATTTTTTAAATTAAAAATCCGGATTTTTTTTCCCTAACCCCCCTCCCTCAGGAAAATTTGCTGCCCGTGCACCCCCCCTCACCGAGAAGGCACCTGCCTGACCCCCCCTCTAAAATTAGGCAAACACCCCCCCCCTCACCCGAGGTCCCGCTTTCGCTACTGCACGGTACCCATAGTTGTTCCAGAGCCGAGGGGGGGGGGGGGGGGGGGGGGGGGGGCCGATATAGATAGCTGGAGCAAATTTTCTAGATAGATAGATAGCTGGAAAATTTTGGGGGGGCGCGGGGGGGGCATGTGACTTTGGGGGGGGGGGGGCCGGTCAAAATTTTGAAATTTGATAGATAGATAGCTAAAACGCTAAAAAGCTATAAAAAAACCAAAATAATGCTAAAAATACACTAAAAATCAAGTATAAACGCGTATTTTACCTAAAATTAGCGGAATTTTCAAGAATTACAAGCAAAAATGGTCAATTTTGGTCAAAAATTGACTCATTTTATGTCTTCGAAGACAAAATTTTTTAGATAGATAGCTGGCTGAAAAATTTTTTTAGATAGATAATAGCTGAGCCGAAAAAACCTGTCTGATAGAGATAGATTCGAATTTTTGTGGGGGGGGGGGCGGCCCCCCCAGGCCCCCCCCCTAGAACAACTATGCCCCCCCCCCCAACCCCTCGGCTCTGGAACAACTATGTTTGTATACATTCTTAAAAGTGATTTTTTTTATTTTTGATCTGAGGTTGCTTGTAATGAGTCGTTGTAGGTTCCTAATCCTAAACCTAATCCTAAGCCAAGCCTTTTTGATAAGGTGAAAATGATCAATTTAGTTTTTGCATTTTTTTCTTTCCTGTGTTATGGAGGAGGAGCACCGGAACTGCAGATGCAGCTGTTTTAATAATGATGCATTACGCCCTGAAAATGCCGTTTTTGGCATAATTTTTCGAAAGTTCAACAAAATTTTTCTTTGACTTAGACTTTACCTTGTCACTTAGTCTTCAACGGTGCAGGTGGTATTCTGGATCGATTTATCGACTGTTTTCAGCCTTGGTGAGTGATGATCGACTCGCGCATTGAAGTACCTGAGCGCGTAATGCATCATTATTAAAACAGCTGCATCTGCAGTTCCGGTGCTCCTCCTCCAAAACACAGGAAAGAAAAAAATGCAAAAACTAAATTGATCATTTTCACCTTATCAAAAAGGCTTGGCTTAGGATTAGGATTAGGTTTAGGATTAGGAACCTACAACGACTCATTGCAAGCAACCTCTGATCAGAAATCAAAAAAATCACTTTTAAGTATGTATACAAATCCCTGAGCGTCGCAAAGGCTAGTTCAACAATTTCCGATGCCGCTAAGGTGAGATAGAAACAGAGAACTCACATTTACCGTATTACCTCTATTAACCCCCCCCCCCAAAATTAAACCCCCACCCCCTCGACAAGTTTCCAAATAATCCCCCCCCCCAAAAATAATCCCCCATGGGGGATTATTGAAACCTGTTTGAAACACATACCCAGCGAATTCAGTGGCTGGTTGCAGTGAAAATGATGAAATTGTGCTACCACCAAAGGCCCCAATTGAAAAAAGAAACCATGCAACAGCTGGATAAAGTTGTCCTTGGTTAAAACAAAGCACAAACAATAAAAAACAAAATAGAAAAACAGTAACAATTTACCGATCAACACACCTGTTCTTCATCGGTGATGCAACTGTCATTGTCGTCGTCTTGCGGAGTTTCAACACGTTGTCGCTTAGCTGTTGCAAAACGTCGTTTATCATTCGAGCCAGCGTGTTTGTGCGAACGTCCCATTATATCGTTGTGAAAATGATCGAAATTGAAGCCAGCACCAGTCCTTTGTCGAAATTCTACAGACGGTGAACCTGGAACAGCACAAAATGGCATGTAGATCAGCGAAAGAAAATTATGGAATCGAACACGTTTCGGGCCCGAATCACAGACGTGTTCGACTCGTTCGACTAGTGGCCCATCATCAGTGTGATGCTAGTCGAACAACAATGAGCTGAAATACAAAAGGCAAAAATCAAACAACAGACAGAGCAAAGGCAACCATTTTTGTTGGTTGGTCAAGTCCGAATTTGAGAAGAACATTATTATTTGAAGCACCAAAACGGAAAAGACGGCAAAGAATCTTTTCTCTCGCAAACCCTTGATCAATGAGAGTGGAACAAAGAAGTTTGACGTTATGAGCAAAGTCTTTTTTGTCCGAACAAACGCGAGCAAAGCGCATGGACTGGGCAGAAAAAAATGTTATAGCCAACAGAAGAATGAGTCAGGCTATCTGCATGAACATACTTGAGCACTTTAAAGTGAAAATCTCGAGTTTTATCGTGAATGTCAACCTTCAACATTACAATGGATGAGTTAATGGTAATTTCATTACAAAAGGCTGTTGTAAAAGGAAATTTCTATGTGCAGTCGAACTCACTAAAATGTGGAATCAGCTGATTGGTCAACCGAGCGGAGGCTGCTCACACTCCGCACCGTTCTTTTTTCGTGGATTTGGATTTTATTGAAACGTGTTTTTATGAATTTCCAGCAACCTTTTTGTGCTAAAAATAAACTCAAAAGTTAGAAAACGCGAAATTTCGAAAATTTTATTCCACAGCTCAACTCAAAATGTATTTTTTGTTTAATGACGACGACGACGTCGTCGCTTAATTTTTGCGTGTGGACTGAAAAATAAAAGCCTAAAAGGAGTGCGCTGTGCATGGTTTGCTGCGTGCACCAAGTAAATGAACACAGCAGCTTACCAAAAACAACTTGAAAACGGTGTCGTCGTCGTCCGCGAAGTCGGAACGCATTTTTTTAAATTGCGGACGCATGTCGATCGGTCAGCTAGGAATGAAACCCCCTTCAGCTGGCTGGACAGCGCACTCATTTCAGGCTTTTGTCTTTCATTTCACACGTAAAAATTAAGCGACGTCGTCGTCGTCGTCGTCGTCAGTGAAAAATGCATTTTGAGCTGTTGAATAAAAAAATTGAATTTCGCAGTTCTCCAACCCTTTGAGTTTATTTTTAGCATGAAAAGGGTGCTGGAAATTCACACTCATTAAAAAGAAACACGATTCAATAGAATCCAGATCCACGAAAAAAGATGGGTGCGGAGTGTGAGCAGCCTCCCCTCGGCCGACCAATCAGCTGATTCCACATTTTATTGAGTTCGACTGTAGAGTAGAAGTTTCTGCGACTTCCTTCCTGCCATGGAAGGTATTTTTGCCATTTTGCCCACCCCTAAAAATGGTTTCCAAATAAACCCCCCCCCAAAAACAAAAGCCCCCCCCCAAAATAAACCCCCACCCCCAGAAGTCGCTGAAGAAATAAACCCCCATGGGGGTTTATTAGAGGTAATACGGTATGCATCGTTTTTCAGGATCTCGAAAGGTCGAAATTGCACTGTCTGCCACTGCAAGCGTAACTTCGTTGGTTGCTCGTTGCTGTTTCGCCTCGTGTCGTCAGCATGATCACACCGGTTTGTTGTTGAACTTGTTTCCGTGTTATTTGAGGTGAATTGAAAAAAAAAATTTTTAAGAAAAAAAATAGGAATTTTTTTTTGACATCTCTACGTGGGGGGGGGTGCCGACCAAAAAGTGAAGGGGGGGGGTCCAAACTATGGTAACGTGGGACCCCCCATCATAGTTGTACCAGAGCCGAGGGGTTGGGGGGGGGGGGGCGATATAGATAGCTGGAGCAAATTTTCTAGACAGATAGATAGCTGGAAAATTTTGGGGGGGGCCGCGGGGAGGGGGCATGTGACTTTGGGGCGGGCCGGTCAAAATTTTGAAATTTGATAGATAGATAGCTAAAACGCTAAAAAGCTATAAAAACAGCAAAATAATGCTAAAAATACACTAAAAATCAAGTATAAACGTGTCTTTTACCTAAAATTAGCGAAATTTTCAAGAATTACGAGCAAAAATGGTCAATTTTGGTCAAAAATTGACTTATTTTATGTCTCCGAAGACAAAAATTTTCAGATAGATAGCTGGCTGAAATTTTTTTGATGGATAATAGCTGAGCCGAAAAAACCTGTCTGATAGAGATAGATTCGAAATTTTTTTGGGGGGGGCGGCCCCCCCCAAGGCCCCCCCCCCCCTAGAACAACTATGCCCCCGCCCACCAGTAGCGAAAGTGCGGGGGGGGTGGGGGGGGTCCACCGTCCACCCCCCCCTCAGCCGAAAATCCCGTAAAACTACAAAGCTAAACCGGAGCTGGAGCTGATCCCTGATCCCAATGTTTCACCCCTTCAACAAAGCTGTCAATCAAGGCACTTTCACCTTGTTAAAAAGGCTTCACTTAGGATTAGGATTAGGTTTAGGATTAGGAACCTACAACGACTTCATTAGGATTAGGATTGGGCTTAGGATTAGGAACCTACAACGACTTCATTGAAACCGAACTAAACAACAAAACAGACTGTAAACTTGGCTTTGGTTTAGTAATGTAGGCAAAGCCGAAAATCCTGCCCGTGCACGGGCAGATACCCGTGTACCCCGACACGGGTACTAGACTCCCCCACCCCCCTCCGCGAGAAAACACGGGATCGCACCCCCCCCCCCCGCCCCCCCCTCACGGTGGTCAATCTCATCTCAATTTTTTCCAAAAATACCGTAATTTTTGCATTTTTCTTGACGTTTGTGTCTGTCCCTGCATAGATTTTGTTGTTTCTGACCAAACAAGCAGCTTCTTTGCACAAAATATTCTGTATTTTACAAGAATTTCTGTGTTTTTCTAAGGCAAAAATTTTGTATTACCCGTGCGATCCCGTGCACCCCCCCCCTCCCCAAATTTTTCTGCCAGTGCCCCCCCCCCCCCCCCCCTCAGGAAAATTTGCTGCCCGTGCACCCCCCCCCCCTCACCGAGAAGGCACCTGACCCCCCCTCTGAAATCAGGCAAACACACCCCCCCCCCCCCTCACCCGAGGTCCCGCTTTCGCTACTGCCGCCCACGGTACTGCCTGGGGGCTGCCCCCAGGCCAGAGTTGTTCTAGTGGGGGCCTGGGGCGGGGGGGGGGGCCCCCCCCCAAAATTTTCGAATCTATCTCTATCAGAAAGATTTTTTCGGCTCAGCTATTATCTATCCAAAAAAATTTTTCAGCCAGCTATCTATCTGAAAATTTCTGTTTTCGAAGACAATTTTTTACTTTTTACGAAGACAAATAAGAATGAGTCAATTTTTGACCAAAATTGACCATTTTTGCTCGAAATTCTTGAAAATTTCGATAATTTTGGTTAAAATATGCGTTTATACTTGATTTTTAGCATGACTGACACCCCCCACTAAAAAATTTTCGGCCCCCTTCTCCCCACGTGACGACACCCCCCCTCGAAAAGTTGCTTTCGCCTTCGGTACGGCCCCCAACCCCTCGGCTCTGGAACAACTATGAGTGAGTCGCAATAGATTGACCTTTTATTATTTATTATATTT
>JASANC010003599.1:0-16304 GCA_030248135.1 Theristus sp. LFF4_11 | reverse complement strand
ACATCATGTGCAAATGGAAGCTGTTAAGACGTGTTTTGCTTGTTTGAAACTTGGAGTGAACCAAAGTTTTCTGTTGTGAAATGGTTGACTAGCACCACAAGGTAGAGGAACTTTAATTTGAAGAAGATTCGGTAACAGTTCACTCACCAACCACCTGTGTGGTGCCCGTAACGTCTAGCGTTATTCAACCAATAATCTGACAGTGTTGTTCGATAAGTTACACGTGAGACGTTACTTTTCATAATCAGTTTCATTTTTGTTTCAGCCGTTGAAATCTGAGAGATTGTACATAGTGTGCTCAAATCCGCCATGATTTCTCCACGGAGTTCGCCATGATGTAACGGAGTAATGAGTTAGTTTACGGATGAAATATCGAAAATAACGGAAAAGGTTGTTATGATGATTACCGTAAAGTCTTGCATATAAGGTCTCCTTATGTAAATTTGAAAATCACGATTTTTTGAAAAAACTGGAGTTTTGTGTGACAAGTGACAAGTGACTCTTATAAGTGAGAGAAGGTCTTATAAAGCGAAGATCAGTAAGTCCGGGCCTTATAAACGGGGTGGAATTTCAACCAAGTCAAAATTTTTAATTTTTTGGTTTGCCGCCGTGTGAGATTCCACCCACTTTTGGGTGGGGGTCTTATAAGTGGGAGGAACCCTTATATGCAAGACTTTACGGTATATGATGTTGTGGTGATGAGGAGCCACATGACAAATGGCAGGCCAAACCATGCTCGCTCTGACATTAATATTTAATCTTTGTCATGCAAAAAGTCATGTTTTTGTGTGTTTACAATTCCAAAAGAATTAATTTTTTGAATAAGAATTAATAAGAGCAAGACTTTTTTATTGCGCGCGACATTTTTGTCACAATGACTGCTGCATTCTTCTATGTAATCGCAATTCAATGTTTCGCATGCTTCTGCGTTCTGCAAAAAGGGACAGGTTTAAACAATTATACTTTAGTTTGATTTCTGTGTTTCACTGTCACACGTGGTGTTTTCATTTGGTGTCACGTTTTATCGTTTTCACCCCACTGTCTCATAATGCATCACCACGTAGAGTTTAATACAATGTACATGCACCGTGAAAAACCCCGAAGTGACAGATCATGTTGTTGTGTGTGCAAACAATGTGATAAGATTGTTGAATGTAAAACGGTTCTGACAAACACACGCCCGTGTTTCTATGGAGTAACTCTATAACATATCCAACTATCATAGCGCATTCTGTGCATGAATTGCTGCGGAGGCGGAGTTTGGTTTGCATAGAACCCATGCAATCAATGAGTTAGACTATGGTTTTAAAAAACGAGAATGGGCAACAGTGTCTGCCAGTATCTGCAAACAATTCGAAAAAAACCGTTTTTACTCTGTACGACATGAAACCCGAATAATTTTAGGGAGTAAAACTGGGCGGTAAACAACAGAGATCACAATGACCAATAGCTTATGAATCAACGTTGTGCAACGTCGTGCAACGTCACAAACGAGGGTTGATGTTTCACGCGTAGAGCTTATAATACCATGCGTGAAAAAGATTGTTAGTGCGTCTCTTTCTCCGCATCTCGGCTATGGAAAAGGTAAATATTGCAGGACGTTTGAAATAAGGTATTTGGGGGGGGGGGTACAATTCCGGCCCGCTAATTCCGGCCCGAAGAATTCCGGCCCGAAGAATTCCGGCCCGGAGAATTCCGGCCCGGAGAATTCCGGCCCGGAGAATTTTCGCCAGCACGAACAATATTAAACCACACGAAGTGATTTTGGTAATGAAATAATAAAATAAAAATATCGATGTTCACATGTTACAGTGTATTTTCAATGATGTTCGTCCTGTTTGCTTTTTTGGAAAGTGAAACCTTTTGGAAAAAAGAAACTACAACTAAATTTTTAATTTTTTTATCATGAACAGGATTTGTGACCCTTTTACTTTATCAAAAAGGCTTGGCTTAGGATTAGGAACCTACAACAAGTCACTGCAAGCTAAGTTCTAAACAAAAATAAAAAAAAATCACTTTAAATTTATTTACCAAAAATCACTTCGTGTGGTTTAATATTGTTCTTACTGGCGAAAATTCTCCGGACCGGAATTCTCCGGGCCGGAATTCTTCGGGCCGGAATTCTTCGGGCCGGAATGAGCGGGCCGGAATTCTACGGGCCGGAATTTCGCGGGCCGGAATAGTACACGAGCCAGGTATTTGTCATTTCTATCTCTCTTCTTACTCACCTAACTTGCGCTTTATTTGTCAACGTGTTTCAAAATGTTGCTATTTTTGGCTTTGTTGAAGTATTTTTCAGAACAGGGCAAACCAAAGACATCAAGCAAGAAAATTGAATTGCAACGGGCGTATTGTTGCCATGGGCAAAGTACATACAAATGCACTGCATAAAAGCCCACTAAACTTTGAGCGTGAACTCGAACTACACAGTAGATGTAAATAATTCATGTGTCGCCTGTTTGTTTTTGCTTTCAAATTCAAAACAATGAACCTGCTTAACAGAAACTCCATTAAGACAACAAAACTGAGCGTATCTGACGGCAGTTATGTGCTAGAAAGTGACAAACAAAACTAATCAGCTTGGGTTGGCTTGTGGCCACGCATACCGGTATATGCGTGAAAACGATGTTATACGTCAGTTTTTGCTTTGTGGTCTGCGGACTGAAACCGCGAGGGCTGGACACTGTTTTTGCGGTTTCGCCCGGTAAGCGAAGACCGCGGCGACCCCGGGCTCGTCAGTTCGACAAGTTGCCAGACCGCACAGTCTCAAAAATGCACGTGCGCCGAGGGGTGGTAATGGCAGCACGAAACATCAGCCAGCCCTCGTTTTTAACAAATACCGTAAAGTCTTGCATATAAGGTCTCTTTATATAAATTTCAAAATCAAAAATTTCTGAAAAAAGTGGAATTTTGTGTGACAACCTTATAAGTGGGAGGAGGTCTTATAAAGCAAAGATTAGGAAGTCCGGGCCTTATAAACGGAACGGGATCTCGACCAAGTCAAAATTTTGAATTTTTTGGTTTCCCGCCGTGTGACACTCCGCCCACTTTTGGGTGGGGGTCTTATAAGTGGGAGGAACCTTATATGCAAGACTTTACGGTATGCTTGGGTTGGCTTGTGGTCGTTTATTTGTTTACTTTTACTTCTTTGATGTTTTTCAGCGTTATATGTTTGCGTTCTGTGGAAAGTTTTCTTATCAGCCACTTTTTTACCTTTGATCCGTCTTTTTTCACAGCAATTTATTCATCGTCATTATCCGATGTTATCATATAACCACAATAGAACGCACATGTCTGCGCCAGCAACGTTGTTGTTGTTGAAAAACGTCTGAATCTCGACGAGGGCTAGGCTATGCCTCTCATGCAAGCAGATGAGAAGCATGCAAAACATCAGTCTCCACCTTCAACGGCATGTGGCCGTGTTATTGAACACCAGCAAACGGTCGGGCGTCGCCAGCAAACGTTCATTCTTGCTGTTGGTTGTGATCACGGCCAGCGCAACATCAATCATCTTCACAAGGGGGCCGGACTTATAAAGTTCTCGAAACAAAAGCCATGTTTACAGAGGGTGTATACCCTTTGCAAACTCTCTCAACATCAGAAACTCGTTTGGATGGTTGGATATGTTCGAAATACAGATTCAAGATGTAGTTCCTGATCTGGCTTAGGGTTTATGATTTTTATGCGATCGTAAAAAAAACTTTATAAACCCGGCGGAAAGTTTGTGGACGAGTGATCATGTTGGCTATTTCACCTCATATGCTGCATTGCACGCAAGAATTTCGTATCCTCAGCGGAACGTGTCGTGCAACAGTAGATCAAGTGGCACAACACATATCAACGTGGCGATTGCAGTGTTCATCGAGATTAACTCACCCGAGGCAGATCAGTACGCACTTGCTCAACACACCGTTCGGTAAAAAGTTTTTATCATGGAACACAATGATCATCAAAACGCGGTTAGATAGGTTTTTTGCATAGTTGAGTTGAGCTACTCATTATTTTTTGATGACATGTACAGATAGCCTGGACATACAATTGTACCTGTCACTTTTTTCCAAAATGCAGAGCATGTTAAACTTTTAGTTACAGTAAGAAAAACGCTTCCCGGTCTTCTCCCGCGCGGACATTTCCCGCGGGCATTTCCCAAACGGACATTTCCCAAACGGACATTTCTCGCGCGGACATTTCCCATGGCGGACATTTCTCGCCGCACTATGTCATGATTGCCGTTCGTTTGGGAAATGTCCGTTTGGAAAATGTCCGCCGCGGGAAATGTCCGTTTGGGAAATGTCCGCGCGGGAGATGTCCGGATACGAGAAAAACTAATGTATCGGGTTTGATTCATCAATGCAACTGTTGTTGTGGCTGATGTTTTGCAACTCCAAGTCCGTTGTCTTCCGCGAGCTCTGTAGGCTGCAAAAAAGTGACAGGCTTAAACAAACATACTGTACAAAATGCAGGTGCTACGCTTCTCGGTGGCGATATCCGTTTTATCAGATTGCACTGGGCGACCAACGATTGTACAATGTGACCGAATGTTCACGGCACAAAATGGTTCGTGTGCGCGATACTGAGAAATTAAGTTAAAGTTTCAATATGCCGCAAGAATGTTTCCAATGTTTCTTTAGTTTTAGCGGCTCTTCCATAAACATTGCGCCATTGCTGTATTTCTGCGTGCGCATTCTGATATTGACTGGTTGATGGTCCTCGATGCTGACACGGGTAAGCGGCATTCATGAAACAGTATTTTATGACGCATAGCTGCGTTAAAACATAGTTATGGAAACCAAGCGGTCACTAAATTCTGCTTCATGAATGCTTCATGAACTTTAACGTAAAGTGTCAACGCAAAGACTGCTAAGTTGCAGGCATCTTGATAAACTCAGTGATGTCGCAAAGCAATCCTGAGAACTGTTACAACATGCACACTTGAAAGATCATAATCATCTGTTTTATCCGAAGCCGCTTTTGTTGTTGTACGTATCATACAACCAATTTTTTTTGTTCAGTTTTCAAAAATAATTTTAACATCTTACCCGCCCCGGATGCGAACAACCGTTTCTTGTGCGCGCCTCTGAGCCAACAATACGAACGCAGGCGTGATCTATCCGGATCGCTGTATCGAGGAATTCATTGTTGACCGAAACGACGAGTGGGTTGGTCAACGTTCGATGCTCAAGAATCTGAAAAACGACACCAAAAACAACAACGACGACACCACAACCGGTCTGCCGGCCGAGCTGATATTCTACGAGCGTTTCTTTGACTGGGAGATCGCCAGCGGCAACTATCTCGCCAGGAACAGCGCGTTCGCGCGAGCATTCCTGAAAACGTGGGCGTCGTACGAGTGGCGACTGCGCGTCGGCGCCGTGCACAGCTGGGACAACGGCGCCCTGCAGTTGCTGCTGGTGGAGACGCTGCTGCCGGGCGCACGCAAGGAGCACCGCACTTGCCGCAAACTTTGGTGTTGTTGTTGTTGTTGTTGTTGTTGAGATTTTTAGGCGATGTTTTTAGCCAGGGCTAACCCAGAGAAGCGTACAGAACGCCATTGAGCAGGGCGCCCATTGAGTTTTCTCTGTCATTAAGTGCCTATACACCCCTCGGCGGGGCTCGATCTTCCGAGTGCACAGACTGTAGTCTAACGCACTACCACCAGGCCACGAGGGTGACATGGTATGATCCTCCGTACACTGAAATTAGGTTTTGGTGATCGTAATCCCTGTCATACAAATGCCGTGAAGTCTTGCAAATACATAAGATTGCTCCCACTATAAGACCCCCGCCCCAAAAGTGGGCGGAGTGTCACACGGCGGGAAACAAAAAATTAAAAATTTTGCTTTGGTCGAACTCCCACCCCGTTTATAAGGCACGGAAGTCCTGATCTTCTAAGACCTCCTCCCACTTATAAGGTTGTCACACAAAATTCCATTTTTTTCGATTTTCTAATTTATATAAGGAGATCTTACATGCAAAACATTACGGGTATATTGATGCTGCTGAATCTCGCAGGCACAAATCGACCAACTGGGACGAGTACTTCGAGTTCAACACGTGCTGCAAACTGGCGCTCGGGGCGCGCCGTCGGTGGCCGCGGGTGACGCTGCTGCCGCGCGCGCATGCCTGGGTGATCGACAGGTGACACCATTCATCCATCCATCCATTTTTTCATTTCGCGAAAAATCAGGAAACTCCGATAAAACTGTATGAACAGCATGTAAGTTCGGAGACCCAAACAAAAAACGATACATCTTGGAAAAAAGTAATGCAAAAAAACAACAAAAAAATGTGACACGTGTGTGCCACGGTCGATTGACAAAACGGGTCCGTACGTGCGGTGTCCTGTACCTGCCCACCTGGGTGTGTCCTGGGCGGGAATTCCCGGAAATGTCCTGTTGTTTTACTTCCCAAACACCGGCTCGGACACCTTTTTTTAGCATGCTGGCAAAGTTTGTAACGTTTTCTTAGTTTGTACGTAGTTTGTAAGTTTGTACTTTCACCATTTGTACTACTGTGGATTTATTCGAATGTGTCGGGGCAGAAACGAGCGTGATTTGCTTGAAAAACGCTGTGTTCGTCATGCACAGTCACCAGAGTCTTAGTTTGGTGTTTTCCTATTCACACATTTTCTTACGTGTAGAGGTCGGTCCAAACTGAACGCTCAGCTTGCTGTGGCGCATCACAATCGCTTGTTTTACAGGAATATTGTGG
Source organism: Theristus sp. LFF4_11 (assembly GCA_030248135.1). Classification (NCBI taxonomy): domain Eukaryota; kingdom Metazoa; phylum Nematoda; class Chromadorea; order Monhysterida; family Xyalidae; genus Theristus; species Theristus sp. LFF4_11. The sequence continues at coordinate 9,593 of JASANC010003599.1, read as the reverse complement.
AGGATTTTTGGTGTCCGGCAATGTTCATGATGCATGGATGGAAAACGAGTCAGATTGATCTCAACAGATGGCCGCTCAAGGTTGGCTTTAAGCGGCATTCATGAAACAATATTTGGTGACGCGTATCTCTGTTAAAACATAGCTATGCGGTCACTGAATACTACTTCATGAATGCACCTTTAGTTTTTTTAATGTTAGATTTCAGTTGGCTGTGTGTGAGCTTTTTTTTCGTTTTGCAATGAATTTTATCGTCAGTGTTTTTTGCTTTGTGAGCTGAGGACTGACACGCGAATTATGGACACTAACTACCGTATTACCCCCATTAACCCCCCCCATTAACCCCCCCCCACCAATAAACTCCCACCCCCACGACAAGTTTCCGAATAATCCCCCCAAATAATCCCCCATGGGGGTTAATTGGAAATCTGTTTGAAACACATACCCAGCGAATTCAGTGGCTGAATGCAGTGACATTGGTGAAATTGTGCTTGCCTGCCATGCAAGGTATTTTTGCCATTTTACTACAAACCCCCACCCCTAGAATTTGTTTGTAAATACCCCCTCCCCCCCCACCAATAATCCCCCCAATAAACCCCCACCCCGAAAAGTCGCTGACGTATTAATCCCCCATGGGGGTTTACTGGAGGTAATACGGTATTTCGCTCGGCAAGCGACATCGGGTCCAAGCCCGACGATCGTCAGTTTCGGTCGGGGGATCGTTGTTTCATAGTTTTTATGTCTTCGATTGGCAACCTAGGTTATGAAACAATCAATGCCTAAACAGCCGTGCATGCGAGATTGATGATAAGACGACGCATTCATAAAGTCGTAACCGCACACTGAACATGAGCAGGCGTCCATTTAACGTCGACTGTAGTTGATGCACACTTAATGTTTTGATCACTGTTAATTGGAGACGATGACGTCACACTTGTTGGAGATGATGTGCCGCTTGATGTGGCATTATCAGTTGACGGCACTGAAGAGGATGACGGCGATAACGCGGTGCACTGGTTGGTCACACAGATCGACAGACGGTTGCGATCGCACGCGTGCACCCAAGCGGCATGAACGCGCTCACCATCAGCATCAGCATCAGCTTCGATCTCCCGCTCAATGGTGATCACGATGGACGCGCTGTTTTTGCGCCTCATCTGAGGTGGCTCGAGTAGCAGCACTGACTGAGGCACAGAGTTGTCGTTGATGGCGCATTTTGTGGCAAACTCGTTCGTCAGATCGGATGCTTTCACCCGCTGCGCACCACTGTTTACTGTGCTCATATTATTGATGGTATCATCGACTGCTCGATTATCGAGTCTAACTTGATTTCGCTTTCGTTGGTTCGTCCGCGGCGAACCGCACAGCGACCTTGACGATTTCGTCGATGCGCTCCGTCTTAGTGACGACGACGACGTCTTGGAGGTCTCCAGGAATGACGTCATGTCGCTGCTGCTACCGATCGCGAATTGACAAACCAACGCTGTCGAGTTGCGACGAAACTTTATGGTTTGGCTTTGTTGTTGTTGATTGAGTTTGCGCATCTCAATCGGTATCGGCAGACGGTCGTAACTGATGCGCTTTGTTGACTGGCGCACGTCGGTGTCAGCGAGACAGTAGGACTTTGATGCGCCAAGCGGCAGATGCTGTTTGACGTTGTTGCGCTTGGGTAGTTCGTGGGCATTGCATGTGGACGTTTCATTGTTGGCGACAATTGCAACGAGCACAGGCGCCTCTGCTGACAGCAACGGCAATGGCTCGTCTTCATTTTCGCCTCGTACTAATTCGCCTTGGCTGTTCATTATCTGGTATGGAAGAGAAAAAAGCGGTGAATGTAAATAGAGTGGACGGGTTTGTATAGATAGCTGGGATCCTGAGTTTCAATAAGTAAACACTGTGAATGTGCCGCCATTCATTTGTTCTCGGTGACTGAAGCGCAATATTCCCGTTTTTGTTTCTTTTCATACTGCTGCAGCACAAAAATTCTCACTTTTAACTTGGGCATGGCCGTCTTTTTGTCGTGAGAACCCCGCATTGCCCAATTGCACTTTAGGAGTTTGCTCATTGCCATCCAAGTTGAACTGAACGTGCCAACGACGCTGTCGTGGAAAGTCTGCACGTTGCGGATTGAGCAGTTTACAGTAAAAGATGAAACGAAGTTCAAAAAGTGAAAACAATATCAAAAAATTATGTGAAAACAGAGTTTCGTGAGCCATTGATTACCTGACTAATGAGGCAGTAGATGATTGGATTACTGATCAGCGTTGATATCGAGAGCATATGCAACGCGATATGCACAACAAATACGTACGTGACACCGTTAAATGTAACCGGATCGTGCTGTGGATTGTATGACTGTGCAATGTCCATGTAAAGAGACCATACTGTTTGAGGCAGTTTGCTCAGCATGAACATCAATACCTGAACAAAGACGTAAAAACGATTCAACAGAAAACTACAATCAACACATGGTTAATCAAAACAATCAACGCAGGCACAAGCACAGGCGCAGGCACAGGCGCAGGCACAGACGAAACACCACAACGGACCTGTACAGTTAGAATGCGCGTGTTACGACGTTTGTACTTTCGTTGCGACTTTATGGCTGCCTCCGTGCGAAACGACGATCGACTTGCCAAGGAGCGATTGCCGATGCTGTGACGGTGTGCAATTGTCGTACGTTCGCGTGCATCATCAGCGTCACGCTTGCTCGATGCGACGCTGTCACGGTTGGATGAAACACCGCTGCTGTTGTTTCCTGCGCAAAAACCGAAATGGTGGTAGCGGTCAACATGCAATGATGCTCTGTAATACTCTTGTGCATCGCTCAAGCTTGACTTGGCTTATTAGGATACAGCCGACAATTTCATTGCGGCTGGAATAGGATCATCAGGTCATGTTTTGTTTTTCATGCGGCATTTTTCTGCATTCTTTTCGCGTACCAGACTCAGTGAGTGCGACTGAGTTCATGCCGCTCAGTTGACTCGACAATCGCGACAGAGTGCCGCTGTCGATCGGTCGACCGAGAATGTCGGGGCTTTGCTCGACGACGCACAGCAACGCGGCGACGATGCGTTTCGTCCGAAGCAACGCCAGACGCCGGCGTGCACGCCGCTGCAGCTCGACGTAGGCGGCCGTGTGCGAGTACAACGTGACGCTGAACGGCACCAGAAACTGCAGCGCAAGCGAACATGCGACGAACGTGTTCTTCACGAGCGCACTCGTCCACGCTTCCTGGAGCAATTTGCAACGAACAGTGCCGCGGTCGCATAGAAATATCACAAACAGGCATATGGAAAATTATGCCTGCATCCGCTGTCCGCTTCGCTCGCGAATGGGCATGATAATACGTTTCGCCAGGCCCGGCGATGAAACGCCCACCCAATTCCCGCTCGTCAATGCAACGGACACAGTGTAGAGTACGCCCAAAACGTGACTCAAGAAATTGAACTTGAGAGCGTTGAATATTGAACTTGATTATTCAACTCTCATACTTGATCTGGTAGTCTCTGAGTAAAGCCCAAGACTCGATATGGCTTCATGAAGTTGCGCACCAAAGATGCATATACAATGTACCTGACAAAACTGTCCGCAAATGGCGACCGGGTTGAACAGCGTCATGTGATAGGCGTAGGGGCTGTAGAGCGCCGCCGCGAGCAGCCACGTGCTGGCAATGGCCGTGAACGCACGTCGCGACGTGAAGCCGCGTCGCGCGGGCGCACAGATTTGTTGGTAGCGGTCGAGCGCGATGAAGCACAGCGAATACGTGCTCGAGAGCAGCGAGCACGCCTGTGCCAGCGGGATCAGTCGACACAGCACTGCGCCGAAATACCAACGTTTGTAGAGGTATTGCAGCGCGCTGAACGGCAACGACAGCAGACAGACGCAGACGGCAGCCACCGACAGATTCATGATGAAGATGTTCTGGAGGATTGTGGCAGATTTGCGACGGACAATTTGCAACGTTGAAGTTTAAAAACGTTGCTGTACTAAACTAATGTGCGTGGATGTTTTTTAAACGAAATTTTAACGCAATGAGCAAACATTTCTTGAACTGTGAACGACCCGTTTTGCTCATACTGTAGTTTTTTTAGACATGAACTGGAGCTGAATTCATATTGCGAAAAGTGAATGTGCTGGTATATCGACTCGACTAGCTTGAAATCAGAAACACGAACCTGTATGTTGTGCAGGTCTGGATTGCGCGCGGTGACGATCAGAGTCGTCAGGTTGCCGAGTATTCCAACCAGAAACATCAGCGTGTAAATGACGATGATGAGAACGCGCACCATTGGCACGTTCTCGGGAAAGATCTGCACATTCAGCAGTTCCGTGCAGTTCGCCGGTTCGTAGTCGCTGTCATTCATTGCGACGGAGGCATTTTCGCCGAAGGCAATGTCCCAGATGGTTATTGTCGTGTTTTCGCGATCGTCAAACATATGAAATGGAGGAAAACACGAAATCAGACAGAAGTGACTTGCGCGCAACACTGCTGCGTCGAGCTGTACGTTGCATATGGAAATGATGACGAAGAGTATACAGCCCAACGTTTGTGCATGTGGAGGGTGTCGGGGGGTTTGCAAATATCTACAGGGAGTGTCACAAAAGTACTGAACACGTATGTGCCTCTGTGCATCTAACTCTTAAAGCGCTATTTTTCATTGTGTAATTTAGAGCAAGTTTTGATCCCAAATTTACCTCGCGAAACTTCACTGAACGACAGAGTTCGGTCAGAGCAAGAATCCCATGCATGTTTTTGGGACACCTGGAACGTGCGTGAACATTCAACGTTGGTGTCCAATCACGCAAGCTTTCATGTTTTCTTTTGCCAGGTTATCGAACTGATTGAATGATTTATCAGTTGCACACGGCACACCAAGGCAACAATTTTAGAAGAGTGGAGGCAATGAGAGATGTGAGCAGTGGAGAATGACCACGTCGTTGTGGTTTTTTAAAGGCACAAAAGCTTACCGTTTTGTTAGTCGTACTACTCATTGAATTGCTTTATATCGCGAGTGCACCAAATGATAAAAACCACAGTCGCAAATCGCTGATGCAGCGATCAACTAAAAAAAATCTTCATTCAAAAAGAAAAAGCACACAACAGTGCCGCCAATAAACTGAACCACTCCAAAAACGACGGTCTGATCTTGTCTTCCTTGGGAGAAACATCACCAAAAATCGAACGCAACGCGAAAATAACGCGATTTTCTTGTTTTCAAAGGAGCTGGACTGCAAAAGACGCACATTAACTAATGGATAATTTTATGGCGCTTTGCATGCCGAAAGGTTCATTGCTCCATCTGAAAAAGTAACAAAGTGTTCAAAAAATACATGTGAGTACATGTATACATCGTCAGAACGAGCTAATCATGCAATGGCATCAAAAAATATTATGTTTCTGCTCTTTTCATTTATGACCGATAAAAGAATGAGAGACAATGCAAATGAAACGGCATGATTGGTTTCGGATGTCGGATAACATAACTATCGTCGATGTCGAAAAAATATTTTCAATATACTGTGATAAAAAAAACTGAACATGAACTTCTTTCTAATATCGTGTCCACTAATCACTAATTGAATCGCAAGCTAAGATCCTGGTGGCTTTTATTTTCGGCCGATGAACGTTCTGGATGCGTGTCCGGGAAAACGCGGCTTGCTCGTGTATTGAGCTCGATAACTACATATCATGTTGTACTTGCAGCAAAAATAGTGGAAACAAGACGCGAGTACCTAAATTGTCAAAAATATGGTTCACCGGTTTTTTTATGATAAAACTTTCATTATTACTCACTAACAGCGCATGTGTGTGGATCGTATCTAGAAACAGCGTGTACGTACTTTGTGTGTATAACAACAATTCTGATCTTGCAGCGTCTTCCCAGTGGCGCGCAGTGCGGCCACATCAATGGCACATCATCATCATCATCATCGTCGTCGTCGTCGTCGTCGTCGTCGTCGTCGTCGTCATCGTCGTCGTCATCGTCTGTCTGGCCGTATCGCCCAGAGAATCTCGTGCACTGTCGCTTTATGGGCGCGCTGATCGCTGCCGCCGAACGCCGCCAGCAGCTGAAGTTCAGCGAGCGCACGCGCACAGCCACGCATTTCCTGCATCCCGATGTGGCCGAGTGCTGGCCGGATTGCGCTTTTTGAAAAAAATTAAAAATGATCGAACGTATGTACATATATTGTCTCTTCTTTCGGTTCTGCGACTTTAATAATGCATTTCGCTTATCCGAATTGTTCGCTGATTTTTTCTGATTCTCACGTTGAAAAATATTCGTAAACGGGTGTACACGCCATCTGGATAATATACAGGGTGACACATAAGTAGTTCACCTTTTGACAGCTCATGCAACCAACAGCTATTTTTGGATACAATTGTGAGGGAATGTTCTTTACAGAGTAACTTGAAACGTCAGGGACTGACGATGTCACCTTTCTGCACATGTCGACGTCGACCGACGCGCCGCGTGGACTTGTTAGGTCTCCCGTGCCATGCAGCGGCCACATGCTCCGGTTTTGAAGCAGTTCTTTTTACCACAGGATTCCCAGTTCAAGGCGGAGAAAAGAACTGCTTAAAAACGGAACAGGTGGCAGCGGCAATGACACGGAGCATTAAAGTCCACGCGGCGCGCGTCGGTCGACTTCGACATGTGCAAAAAGGTGTTTTTTATTTGTGCGTGTCTTTTATCAATGAACTGTGTTATTTTTTAGTGGTTACTTGGTTTGAAAATTTGTGATTGCGCGTCGGAAAAAACGGGAATTTGATTTTTAGAATTTTCTTTGTTATACAGCTTTTTTAGTCGGATTGTGCTGAAATTTTGCAAATTTCTAAGTTATTCTTTCATAAGTTATTATAAAACATCTACTGAAAACTTTAACTAAATTGGTTTTTTGGTTGGCATTATATGAGTTGTCAAAAGGTGATACACTACTTATGCGCCACCCTGTTTTCAATCCTGCCGCCCAATCCCACCGTCCGCATGTTGACAAAGAAGTTGCGACAGATGAGAATTCTACAGAAATCGCATGAACTGAACAGCGAACACGTGGTCAAATATCGGCTATAACAATCGCACAATCACAACATGATAATTGCAAAACGAGTGCAACAATACAGTCAACAGTGGTAATAACAGCGGAGATCGACCGATAATCAATGCGAACCAGTGGCAGTAAAACAGTGACGTCCTTTTTGGAGAAATGGCCATCTGGCAGCAAACTGAATGTGCAGCCGACGTCGTGAACGTCTGTTCTTGTCGTTGCTCTTCACTCCGTCCGCGTAGCGCGTCGTCGCTTTGCGTTACTATTGCTGACGATTTATTATTGGTTTTAATTCGGCCAACTTTCTCTCGATCTTTATCATAGTGTTCTGTGTCGAACCGTCGACAACTCTGCGGGAACAAATCCGCCCGATTGATCAACGCGAAATAGCGTCGATTCAACTCCATCGATTCGTTCATGAACTTCAGCAGCAGCTGCGCCGGCTTCGGTGACTTGCACTGACGCTCGATAATGGGCGTCTGACACTGCATCACGCAGCCCGTGTAACTGCAACCAGAACTGCGCCAACAGCTTGGTCGAAATGTTCAGTGTTTTGGTGGATTTTTCAATTTTATAACGTAATTTTGCAACGTTAATTGAGGGTTTTAATTTTGTAGCAAGCATTGATTACCGTAAAGTCTAGCAGATGAGGTTCCTCCCAATAGTGGGCGGAGTGTCACACGACGGGAAACCAAAAAAAAATCAAAAGTTCTACTTGGTCGAAATTCCACCTCGTTTGTAAGGCCCGGACTTCCTGATCTTCGCTTTATAAGACTTCCTCCCACTGATAAGGTTGTCACACAAAAATTCTACTTTTTTTCAGAAATTTTTGATTTTCAAATTTATATAAGGAAACCTTATATGCAAGACTTTTCGGTACTTTTCGTTAATAGCATTTACAGTACTTGCAAATTTCGGCGAGCAAATTGAGAACGCCCGTCTTGATGTTGTCGAGATCAGCTCGGTTTCTCTCGCGTTGCTTCTGGACGATGCGTCGCGCGAGCAGCTGCAGCACTTGCGGTGGGCCGCATCTCGGGTAGCACGTCTGTGAGACGGTCGCGTTCGCTGCCAGGTAGCACGGAATGTAGTCGAGAAACTCTGCGCGCGAGAACGTTTATGGTCGCAAAAGGCAAATCGAAATCGAAGAAAAAAATGCGACTGAAAAAACACACGTGGAAAAGAACGAGAACGCATCAAGCTTGTTTAAGCTTATTCTAATAGACTGACCTTGTAGATGAGCGATACAAATGAAGCTGAAGTGGCCGTGCTGTTCGTCGAGCGTTTGCTCGGACACTCCGCAGTTTTTCATGCACTCGCGTTGGTTGCGGTATGACCTGAAAATGATTAACACCGTTTGCAAATAAGAGTGGGGGGGCCCTAGGAACATTCCGTGATACATGGAAAAGTTTTTAAACCAAGGGTGCAGGGACATTCTAATAATCAAGGCGCTTTAGGTTTACCCCCTGAGTACCCCCTGATTATGCCTATAAAGGTCGTTTTTTGGGTGCGGAAGTTGAAAAACCCTCGATTTTTTGCGATTTTTCGCAAAGTGTACCTTTTTAGCCCTACCAACTACTCGTAGTTGCACAGTTTCTGGAACCTCACACAGTATTCACGTGAAAGATCTTGCGGAGTTCTTTAAGGCCCTGTAACAATGAGCCCTTGCAAGGGGGGTCCCTGAGGCGCTACGACGCTAGTTAAAATTACTTTTTTTAAAAATTACGCTATTTTTTTAAAACATTTTTTTGAGCTCATAAACACAATTTTTCGATTTTCATTTTTGGTTCTACAGGGAGGTTTTCGGGGTCGCTGAATTTGAATCTGATCTTAGATTTTTGCCCCGGGCATTTTTTTGCCCTAAAATTGGGCAAAAACACATTTTTTTGCGTTTTCCAGTGTTTTTTGGTTTTAATTTTTAATTTTAAGTGCGGATTTTTTTAACAAAGCTGTTTTACAACAGCCTTACAACCGCTGTATCGGAATCAGTTTTGATATTTTGCAACTGACCACTTGCCCACCCAAAAAATGGGTAAAAAGTTGATTTTTTTTTGCTTTTTGCACACGTTTTCGTTTCACAGTGAAAAATCAAGTTAGAAACAACTTGTAATTTAAATTTTTAATTCTACATGGAGGGTTTCGAGGTCGCTGAATTCGAATCTGACCTTAGGTTTTTTTTGTCCCGGTAGTATGGCCTTTCGTCGAATGTTTTTTTGCCTGTAGCATTATTTATTCTGCAGAATGCAGAATTCCCTTCAGTTTCCCCGCAAAAAACAACTGTTCTCGGTTTTGTTAGTATCGGTGGCAGTGTGAACGTTGGTTTACTGTGTGTGTCGCACCACCACCAGGGCTGACCGGGTGCACGTACTTGCAGAGCGTGCCGACGAACTTCCTGTCGAACATCTTCTCGGAGTACGCCTGTCCGGTGATCTGCTCCATGGCGATCGCGTCCGGCAGCTGGTTCTCGTGACGGCACTCGTCGTAGCATTCGCGTTTCAACGCCATTTTTCTGCAGCAACGCAAAAAACACGCGGTCGCGACAATGATTG
>JASANC010003598.1:0-14856 GCA_030248135.1 Theristus sp. LFF4_11 | reverse complement strand
GGTGGCCAATTTCAGCGCATTGTACAACGTCACAGTAGCGCATGTTGTTGTGTTCGCCCGTGTCTCACCTCCGGATACCAGTAGTCCTCTCTTGGCGGCATCGAAATGCGTTTTCGCACCGGCTCCCCATTGAGCACGTCCGACCAGACGTAGTCAATCGGCCATGACCGCATGTCAAAGTCATACTTGGTTACCAGCTGCCTGCGCGTCTGCGTTGCCGTCTCGACACTGAAGAACGAAAAACGCGACGATGCACAACATCATTATTGCGCTTATGAAGCACTGCTTAATCAACCAAAGTGTAAAGAGGTTCAACAAACTACAGACGAACTCTAAATTCTAAATTATAGGGAATCGGCTGATTGGTTGAGTGTTTACGGTATGCATGCTTTCTATGCAAACTAAACTCCGCTTCACAGCAATGCCTGCACAGAAAACATGCATCACGTGGTGACCACCAGCCAATCAGCTGATTCGCAATAATTTAGAGTTCGACTGTAAAAAGAAGCTGTGCCATGTACTGTGTGGCACGGTGTAAATCGGCAAGAAACGCGCGATACTGCGGATTGGAGACTCGCCCGATGGCACGCACCGTGAAACAAGGCAGCCGTAGAATGCGGCCACGTACAGAGACAGGCGATATGCGGGCTCATAGCTGCAATGAAACACGCAGAACAACTGTCCCGTATTTCGAATCAAGTTTCCTGTCTGTCGCTATTTGCGATATCTTAGTCATACTAACCCGGAATTGCTAACATTCAAGTTTAGTCATGTCGAAGTGATCATGTGATCTATGAATAGAAATACGCTTGCGACTTGCGACTGTGTTACAACAGCTCTCCATTGTTGTCTATGCTATATAAAATGCTATATTGAATGCTATATAAAATGCTATATATGTGTTAAACTTGCTTTTATGTGGTTCGTAAATCATTCTGGTTACTTCAAATGAAAGTATAAATCGGTAAATGTCGATATTGCTCAAATAACGGTCTTTACACTGTTAATCAAAACTTTGCCCGATTGAGACTAGTTTCGCTGCATTGTGCTTGTGTGATGACCGATCCACAACAAAAGCTGCTTGTTTGTGTATTCATTTTCACTTTCTTAGCTCGGTTTGAACTTCCTTTCGGTTTTGGCAATCACACCCGAAGACTTTCGTTGGCCAAAGAATGCAGTTTTGGACTTGCGTTCACTTGAACAGCGAGAATGCCGAGCGCGCCAAAACCTGGGGACGGCCGTTTGCGACTTGGAAGAGCTACGCAAGTGTTTTTTTTTTGGTTGCGATAAGAAACTAGCACCCACACACCAAAAAATGTGCGCTAAATGCAGTTGTGAATAAAAAACGAGAACAACCAACCTATGAAAGAAGTCGCGTCGATACAGACTGACGAGTATAAACGGTGACAAATAGGTGCAGACGCATTGGATGCAGCGCGCGACGCTGAATAGGGACCGCGCGATGGACTCCGGCGACGTCGGCTGGTAATTGGCGGCGCCGTGCATTCGGTACAGGTCGGGACCGAACAGCAGTTTGCTCAATTGTGACACGCCCATGATTGCCAGTGTATGTTAATGAAATGTGCACGAAAACACCTGGAACGGACACCCTGGATGGGATGTTTGGAAGCTGGTGAATGAAAAAATCTGAAATCACCGCTAAAAACGAACAAGCAAAAAAATCTTGACGACATTTCGTGGACTAAAAAATAAAGTACACCCAGATTGTCGGCACGACGTAACGCGCTGAAGCTAATTCAGAAATATCATAACTGCTCGAAATTTCACCCATCGTAATTTTATTACACTTCTCAACAAAACAACAATTCAACACAACAGAAACAACAACTACACCGACAGAACCAAAACTCTATCAATCAATCACTCTAGTTTCAATTTTTTCACTGTTTTCTTCATCTTTCCGGACTGTTGCTGACGCTTCACGCGCCGCTTTGCAACAGCAGCTTCAGTGTCTCCATCCTTGTCAGGAGTAGTCTCCAACTCAGGAGGGGGCAGCTTTTGCGTTAGCTTACAAGGCACCGTAGGCCGATGGCACGTGGCACAGTGGGGACAATGCTGGTACGTTCGTTTCACGCAACGTTCGCACGAATGACAATGCACGCTGCCGCGACCATCCTGCTCATGTGGAAACATGAATACAACCACAATGGCAAAATGAACAGTTGTTTTTGTGGGCACTTGGAGTCAAATGACGCCACATCAACAGTTGAACTGTGCAGAAAAAACGCGGTCAAACTGGATAAACAGCAAACAACGCCAAAATGAACGTGAAACGAAACCTTTGACGTGCACGCATTGCACACGTCGCAATGTTGATTTTCATTAGCCACATAGCGCTCGCATTTCGAACAGAAACTGCAATAGTTTTTGTCAAAACTGATTTTCAATCAAAGTCTGTAAATTTTTTTTTGAAAGAACACATCTGTGACAATCAGATACAAACCGATACTGCTCCAATTCAGGCAAGACGAAATCGGCGAGCGGAATTGTCGTGAACAACCGCACCATACTGGTAGCTGGTTTTGTTGCCGTCTTGAAAACGGCATGGTTTTCGTAGGTGACCTGAAACCATCACCAAAGAATACTAATAAAATACAACAGTGCAACAAAACACTTTCATATGATCATTATTTGTATTTTATAACTTTTATTTTCATAATCAAAATTCCAAAATGCCGATTACCAATTTCGCACCTTGTAATCGGTCATGCGAACTTCCGGCCAAGCAGCCGTCACCCGTTGCTCGTGGAAATACGGCAGCGTCACTATTGTATTGGCTTTCTCGGAGTCTCTAAAACGTAAGCAAGCATACTACTTTGCGGCCGTTGGAGCATAAATTCTCCAAATAATCACATGTTAAAGAAAAAATTCCACTCACCCAACAGAAAAGCGGATCAAAGAACGCAACGATTTCAGCAGCGGCTCCACAAGCCCGCCGAACGGTGGGTCACAAATGAACAACATCGATGCAGACGCGTTTGCTGCAGATGCACAAAACGACTTGAGCGCCCGACGGTCGTGTTCACTGTAGAAGTGATCCACGAACATGCTGTAGAGACCGAACTGTTCCGGGGACAGGAACTGGCACTGAAAACAACCAAAACTGTAAGATGATTCCCTGAGTTGGCAACATCAGATGCAGAACAGGGGTGGCCACATCCGAGAAGTGCATCTCTCGGGCAAAACAAAATTGTTGTGGCAATCAGACTGCTCCAATAAAATTATTCATGGTTCACTGTACGGATTGCGTTCGAAAAGCTATTGGGGGATGATTCAGCATGACGACGGTCCGTCAATCAATTCACGCACCAGATTCAACCGATCAGTGCTTTGCCTGCAAACAAAATGCCGTCACGTTTCGAATAACATTCACTGCTACTCACAAATCGCGTGTCAATGTCGAGCAGAAAACAGGGCAGCTTGTTTTGTCTGGCCTTCTCGAACAGTCGCGGGCAGCCGACGCAGACGACGCGATCCACGTTCAGTCGCTTTGCAGTCGACAACAGGAAAGCGCACGTGCTGGCGCTAAACCAGTATTGCTGAGAAAAGCATCGCAATCGATGTTTTTTGATGATCAAACGCCATCCCCTTCGTGGCCTGGTGGTAGCGCGTTAGACTAGTGTTTGTGCTTTTCGCCGAGGGGTGTGTAGGCACTTAATGGCAGAGAAAACTCGATGGACACTCTTCTCGACGGCGTTCTGTACGCTTTTCTGGGTTAGCCCTAGCTAGAAACAATTCCCAACAACAACAACAACTACACTAACCATCCACTCATTTTTATTAACACTTTGTATGGTTTCCGAATTCGCGAAGCAGATGATGAAATCGGCAGATCAGCAACCAAATGAAATGACTTTGAAAACCCACGAACGGCTTCTTTCTGAGCGTCCGCGCGCGCCTGCAGCAGCAAGGTCGGATGTCGCAACTGTCGTTTGGTCAGCGACGTCGTCAAAGCGTGTCCCGATCCCGAATGTTTTGCGCGCTCGCCACTGTTCAGCAACGTTTCACACGTTTTGCAATAAAGAGCGTCTGTAATTCACTTGGTATTTGGAAAATTGCTGCCAATGACACTCACACACAACTAGGGATGGAAAAAAACTGGTTTTTATATCGCCAGGAAAACCAATTAGTAATACAGTTGAAATTAGTGTTCTTAAGTAGAATGCATTTCAATTTGAGATTAACACAGTTTATTTTTTTGAGTTTTGCATAATGCAATTATGCGATATCATCGCCCCAACAACGAATTTTTTTAGAAAATCAGAGAAAAAAGGTTTTTCATTTTTGCAAAAAAAACGGAAATAAAAAATGACCGAAAACCCCGGTTTTATTTCCCAAGTCAACCCTATATTGTCATACCCGGACGTGGATCATTTGATCAATCTATAATCTTCTATAATAATCTATAATATAATAATCTATTATACTAAGATAGTAACTGTGTAAGTCAGGTCAGGTCAGGTCCGTTCCGCTACGTTGATTGGCTATTAAAATTTACAAGTTTGAGCCAATTTTGCTATTTAAGTCATCATCAGCTGAATACTCATACTCCATTTTCTAATGACAATGCAAAGTTCAAATCGTCATTCCAAATGACGTTAGTCATCATGATGCCTTTTGCTCAAGAGCGACAACAAACAAGCGAGACAATCGTAAGAATTGCAAGGACTCCATTGTAGACGATGGAGTGTTTTTCACAAAAAACGAGTTTTTAAAACAATCGCTTGCAAGTTGATCGCTCTTTTCACAAGGTAGACTTTTTATAAAGCCGGTGTTTACAACGAGTATTTAGAAAATCGTTGCTTTTTCCTTCATTTGTTTTTTTATCATAGAAAATGCGTCACTTAAGATAGAAAAGCTACATAACAAAACAAAAGCGACCGTTTTACACAATGGGTACTCAGAAACGTGTTGCTTTTTGTTGCACTCGATCAATAAGAACTGGCTTAGGTTAGGGTAAGCGGGAAAAAGAAGTAAACATTCCAAACAAAAGCGGGAGCTTTTCTACGGGTATTCAGTAAAATGTAGAAAATCGTTGCTTTTTCCATCATTTGTTTTTTTATCAAAGAAAACGCGTCACTTAGGATAGAAAAGCTACATAACAAAACAAAAGCGACCGTTTTACACAATGGGTACTCAGAAACGTGTTGCTTTTTGTTGCACTCGATCAAAAAGAACTGGCTTAGGTTAGGATAAGCGGGGAAAAGAAGTAAACATTCAAAACAAAAGCGGGAGCTTTGCTACGGGTATTCAGTAAAATGTTGCTGTTTTGTCATTTCCATTCTATCAAAAATCCTTGGCTAAGGTGAGGGTTAAAGGTAAGAGTAGTAAACATACCATACAAAAGTGGCCGTTTTGCAGCGAATATTCAGAAAAGTTTTGCATTTTTCGTCATTTTTAAATTTTAAACTTTAAAAGGCTTTCCAATGGGTATTTAGAAAAGTGTTGCCTATTCAGAAATGACAGCTGACTGAAGCAGATTGCTTTTCTTAAACCTGTATTTTAAACTGAAACAAAAACTTAAACCGGTATCAGTTAATTGTTGTTAACCAAACGACATTGTTTTTTTATATTTTTTTTCAACAGGAATGGCGATTGAACAACATGTGACGACATTGAAAAGCTAACCAAACAAGATTAATTTTAAAACTTTAAGCGGGAATGGCTGTTAATTGTTGCTGATCAAAGGAGATTGTTTTTTTGATACTTTAAACGGGAAGGACAGTGGAATGCAACTGATTAGCAAAGAATGAAAAGACAAATAAGCGACATTGGAAAGCTAATAAATGCGAGAATTGATTTTGATACTTTAATAGGGAATTGCAGTTGTTTGTTGCTGATTAAAAAGGTTGCGGATTTTGAGTCCGCGTCGTGGGCAAGGTCAAAAGGGGAAAACCAACTCAAAAATAATAGTTGTATTTATCAGCTAACCGTGCCGTAGGCACGGGTCAATTTGCTAGTAATCATAATCATAATACTAAGATAATAGTGGTGTCTGTGTGTGGCACTTTTTTGCTTTTTGAATTGCCGCTCATTTTTGCTATTTAAAAAACTGCATCTCAATTTTTAACCTATTATCAATGCCAATTATTTTCTCAAAAATGTCACTGTTCACTACGAAGTCATCATGATACTCTTTGGTCATCTGCGACAGCGCTTTAACATGCGATTGACAAATAATGGTAATTGTTGCTGTTCACAACTTGATGACCGAAAGCGAAAATTGAAAGAAAACCAACTATGAAAAATAGTTGCGCAATTGTTTTTAAAAAAACGGGTTGCAAAACGACATCGACATTGCAAGTGCACATTGCACTTTCATTTCAAAACGTTATTTTTCAGTATCTTTTGGTTGAAAAGTTTTTGCTTGAGAACTTTTTCAAAAACAGAAAAGTTTTATCTTAATTGCGAAATCAAATACACGGGGTTGTTAATGAAGTGCATGATAAGGATTAGCTTAGAGCAGGGTGAACGGGTAAAAACATTACAGCAAAATTATAAACTTCGCACTTCAAATTTGTTTTCAACACGCGGGTTTAATTAGAAATGTGTCAGTTTAAAAAAAAAGTTCAAAATTGCAATTACAAATTACATTCAAAAACGATTTTAATAAAGCGTTGCTTTTTGTCTGTTCAATTCAATTAACTTTAAAATCGTTTTTAACGGGAACAGCAATTGACCATTAGTGATTAAAAAAGATTGTTTTTAATTTTAAAACAGAATGCAGTAAAGATAGTGTTCGCGATCAGAATATTGTTTTTGATAATTTGAACGGTAACGACCAAAGCAGCTCACAATCAAAATGCAATGCATTTTTTAGCACGGTTCAAAAAGCCAAAATCGGGCAAAATCCATTCAAAAATAATAATTGTATTTATCAGATATCAGCTAACCGTGCCGTAGGCACGGGTCAATTGGCTAGTCATAATACTAAGATAATAGTGGTGTCCGTTTGTTTGTATCACTTTTTTGCAATTTGAATTGGCGCTTATTTTTGCTATTTAAGGCAGCTAAATCTCAATTTCTTAACCTATGATTAATGCAAAACATTTTTTCAAAAACGTTACTCTGTACTGCGAAGTCATCATGATACACTTTGGTCATTCGCGACAGCGCCTTAACATACGATTGACAATTTATTGCAGTTGTTGCTGTTCAAATTGACAGAAAGCGAAAGATGAAAGGAAACCAACTGTGAAGAATGGTTGCAATTGTTTTTTATTAAATCAGGTTGCAAAACGACATTGAAATTGCAAGTGCACATTGCACTTTGCTTTCAAGACATCGAAATTCAAGACACCGACATCATTTGGTTCAACTATCATCAGACACCAAATATCATTTGGTTGAACAGTTATTGCTTGAGAACTTTTTCAAAAATAGAAAAATGTTGTAAATTTATTGCTTGAGACTTTTTCAAAAACAGAAAAGTTTTATCTAAACAACTCAACTAAAAAATTAATTGCGAAATCAAATAAACGCAGTTTGTTAATAAAGTGCCTGATTAACTAAAAATCTGATTAGAAAGCAAGATGGCTTTCAAACCGGTTATTTGTTCATTTTCACTTTGCGAAAAGGCTTGGCTTATATGTTAGGATATGTGTTAAAGTATAAAACATAGTGGTGTCCGTTTGTTTGTATCACTTTTTTGCAATTTGAATTGGCGCTTATTTTTGCTATTTAAAGCAGCTAAATCTCAATTTCTTAACCTATGATTAATGCAAAACATTTTTTCAAAAACGTTACTCTGTACTGCGAAGTCATCATGATGCACTTTGGTCATTCGCGACAGCGCCTTAACATACGATTGACAATTTATTGCAGTTGTTGCTGTTCAAATTGACAGAAAGCGAAAGATGAAAGGAAACCAACTGTGAAGAATGGTTGCAATTGTTTTTTATTAAATCAGGTTGCAAAACGACATTGAAATTGCAAGTGCACATTGCACTTTGCTTTCAAGACATCGAAATTCAAGACACCGACATCATTTGGTTGAACTATCATCAGACACCAAATATCATTTGGTTGAACAGTTATTGCTTGAGAACTTTTTCAAAAATAGAAAAATGTTGTAAATTTATTGCTTGAGACTTTTTCAAAAACAGAAAAGTTTTATCTAAACAACTCAACTAAAAAATTAATTGCGAAATCAAATAAACGCAGTTTGTTAATAAAGTGCCTGATTAACTAAAAATCTGATTAGAAAGCAAGATGGCTTTCAAACCGGTTATTTGTTCATTTTCACTTTGCGAAAAGGCTTGGCTTATATGTTAGGATATGTGTTAAAGTATAAAACATAGTGGTGTCCGTTTGTTTGTATCACTTTTTTGCAATTTGAATTGGCGCTTATTTTTGCTATTTAAGGCAGCTAAATCTCAATTTCTTAACCTATGATTAATGCAAAACATTTTTTCAAAAACGTTACTCTGTACTGCGAAGTCATCATGATACACTTTGGTCATTCGCGACAGCGCCTTAACATACGATTGACAATTTATTGCAGTTGTTGCTGTTCAAATTGACAGAAAGCGAAAGATGAAAGGAAACCAACTGTGAAGAATGGTTGCAATTGTTTTTTATTAAATCAGGTTGCAAAACGACATTGAAATTGCAAGTGCACATTGCACTTTGCTTTCAAGACATCGAAATTCAAGACATCGACATCATTTGGTTGAACTATCATCAGACACCAAATATCATTTGGTTGAACAGTTATTGCTTGAGAACTTTTTCAAAAATAGAAAAATGTTGTAAATTTATTGCTTGAGACTTTTTCAAAAACAGAAAAGTTTTATCTAAACAACTCAACTAAAAAATTAATTGCGAAATCAAATAAACGCAGTTTGTTAATAAAGTGCCTGATTAACTAAAAATCTGATTAGAAAGCAAGATGGCTTTCAAACCGGTTATTTGTTCATTTTCACTTTGCGAAAAGGCTTGGCTTATATGTTAGGATATGTGTTAAAGTATAAAACAGTGTTTTGTAAATGGTCTTTTTAGTTCAACGTCATTTTTTTTATTTTTTTTATTTTTTATTATTTTTACTGTACAAAAAATGATTGGCTTAGAGCAGGGTGAACGGGTGAAAAACAGCAACATTATAAACTTCGCATTTGAAATTTGTCTTCAACGCGCTGGTTTAATTAGAAATGTGTCAATTTCAAAAACAAAAATTCAAAATTGCAATTACATTACATACAAAAAACGATTTTTATAAAATGTTACTTTTTGTCGTTGAATGCAGTAAAGATTGTGTTCTTGATTAGAAGATTGTTTTTTGATCATTTGAACAACGGGAACGACTAAAGCAGCTAAAAATCAAAATGCAATGCATTTTAGCTCGGTTCAAAAAGCCAAAATCTTCTCAAAAACAATAATTGTATTTATCAGCTAACCGTGCCGTAGGCACGGGTCAATTGGCTAGTCTATCTATAATACTAAGATAGTAGCTGCACGTTCGTGTGGCACTTTTTTGCAATTTGAATTGGCGCTTATTTTTGCTATTTAAGAAATTTAAGAAAGTGTATCTCAATCTCAATTCTCTTTGCCTAATATCAATCAAACAATGCCACTTGAAATTGTTATCTCAATACGTCTCTCTTCATGATACTCTGAAGTCATCATCATGATACCAGGTCATAAGCGCCAGTATTCCGCACGATGGGCAAATGCAGTTGTAGGTGCTCAATGCTTTATGACTTTATGACCGTGAGCGAAAGATGAAACAAAGCTCCGTCTTTGAATTTTTTTTTTAAATCGGGACGCAAAGTGGAAAAGTCGTATGGGCGTTGTTTGAATTTTTTTTCATAATCGGGACGCAAAGTGGAAAAGTCGTATGGGCGTTGTAAGTGGACATTAAATGTTTTCAATAATGCGTTCAAACCAATATTTGCTTCTTAATTTTGTTGAAAAGTTTTGGGTTATAAGTTAGCTTAGACTAACACAACGACCCCAAACTAAGATGCTGTTTCAAAAATTTTATCTAAACAAATCTATTAGCATTATGTAAAAAATCAATAGCGAAATCGGAAGAAACGGGTTTATTAACGAAACGCATTGTTAATTAAACATGGTCTTACTATTGGAAAGCAAAATTCAAAAGTGTTTTTGCACTGAAAAGTTGCATTTAACATTTATTTTCAATTCCACAGGTTTAATTGAAATTGTGCGAAACAAAAAAAGGCAAAATTAAGTTTGCGTAATATATTTAATTGGGGATTCAAAATTTTTTTTGTATTTTCCATTCATTTTCATTTTACAAAAAGGCTTAGCTTATGTTGACTTATGTTGGCTAAAAAAATAATAGCGAAATCAAAAAACGGGTTTTTGAATAAAGTGCAGTGATTAACTAAAAATGCTCCAACTATTAGAAAGCAAAAGCGGAAATGGCTTTTCAAGTGGCTATTTGGAAAAAGCAGATTTTCCCAAATTCAATATCTTTTCAAATACTTTTAAAGTGTGACTTTCAAAAACGACTTTTATAAAACGTTACTTTTTTGCCTTTTCTGTTAAATTAACTTCAAATTTTTTTATGTTTTTAGCGGGAAGGGCAATTGGTCATTGGCGAAGGTTCTTTGTGATTACTTGAACTGGAACGATAGTTGATTGAGTTGCTGACCAAAGAACACGGGCTTCCCAATAAAACGATTTGCGACGAATAAAACACAAACAAAACTGTGCAGGCTTTGAAAAAGTGCTTCATCCTACAAAAACGGTATTTATGGGAATAGTTTTTCAAAAAACAAAACTTTTTACAAAACCAGAGTGGATTAACGGTTACCTATTTGGACCAGTTTTGTTAAAGCTCAGAAGCCTTTTAAACAAGTCTCTCATTAATGAATAAAATTAAAAAAATACAATAAAAATGCAACTTTCAAACAGCACCAAGCTGTTTGAGAAAATGGTGCATTGGTGCATTTAACAACAATTTTTTTAATTTGCGTGCAATCAGAAAAAAAGTAACGGGAACGACTTGGTTTAAATATAATAGAGCAAGACTAATTCAAGTAATGAAAAAAATGTTTTTACAACAGTAACAACTGAAAGTTACAATTACAAATTACATTCAAAAACGATTTTTTGAAAAACGTTATTTTTTTGTCGTTACAATTCAATTAGCGTTAAAATCGCTTTTCATATTTTTAACGGGAACGGCAATTGACCATTGGCGATTATAAAAGATTGTTTTTTATTTTAAGGGAATGCAGTAAAATTGGGTTCTTGATCAGAAGACTGTTTTTTATAATTTAAACGGGAAAGACTAAAGCAGCTCAAAATCAAAATGCAATGCATTTTTTTATCCGGGTCGTAGGCGGGCACGGTTCAAAAGGCCAAAACCCACTAAAAAATAATAATTGTATTTATCCGCTAACCGTGCCGTAGGCACGGGTCAATTGGCTAGTCTATAATACTAAGATAGTAACTGTGTATGTAAGTCAGGTCAGGTCCGTTCCGCTACGTTGATTGGCAATTAAAATTTACAAGTTTGAGCCAATTTTGCTATTTAAGTCATCATCAACTGAATACTCATACTCCATTTTCTAATGATAATGCAATGTTCAAATCGTCATTCCACATGACGTTAGTCATCATGATGCCTTTTGCTCAAGAGCGACAACCAACAAGCGAGACAATCGTAAGAAATGCAAGGACTCCATTGTAAACGCCTTTTGCTCAAGAGCGACAACCAACAAGCGAGACAATCGTAAGAATTGCAAGGACTCCATTGTAAAACGACGGTTTAAAGACATTTGCGTTAAAAGACATTTACCTAGAAACTAACTGCGTGTTTAACGGTTAAAATTCTCCGAATATGTCCTAAACCTAATCCTAAGCAAAGCCTGAGCCTAATCCTAATTCTAAGTTCAGCCCTAAGCCTAAGCCAAGCCTTTTTAGAAGTGCGGTACATGAGCAAATAGCGCACGTGACCACTCCAGGGAAGGGAATCCATTCCATAATCCTAATCCTGTTTAAACATGTAACGTTAGGGTTGTGGTTGATGGATTTTTTTCACAAAAAACGAGTTTTTTTGTTGCACTCGATCAAAAAGAACTGGCTTAGGTTAGGGTAAGCGGTGAAAAGAAGTAAACATTCGAAACAAAAGCGGGAGCTTTGCTACGGGTACTCAGTAAAATGTAGAAAATCGTTGCTTTATTTCATTTGTTTTTTATCATAGAAAATGCGTCACTTAGGATAGAAAAGCTACATAGGAAAACAAAAGCGACCGTTTTACACAATGGGTACTCAGAAACGTGTTGCTTTTTGTTGCACTCGATCAAAAAGAACTGGCTTAGGTTAGGGTAAGCGGTGAAAAGAAGTAAACATTCAAAACAAAAGCGGGAGCTTTGCTACGGGTATTTGGTAAAATGTTGCTGTTTTTCATTTCCATTCTATCAAAAATCCTTGGCTAAGGTTAGGGTTAAAGGTAAGAGTAGTAAACATACCACACAAAAGTGGCCGTTTTGCAGCGAATATTCAGAAAAGTTTTACATTTTTCGTCATTTAAACTTTAAAAGTTTTGGCTTAGGTGATCTTTGCTACGGGTATTCAGTAAAATGTTGCTGTTTTGTCATTTCCATTCTATCAAAAATCCTTGGCTAAGGTTAGGGTTAAGGCGCGTTTAGCAATTAAGATTTTCTTGCGTACGCACGGAGACAGAACTTAAAAAATGGCTACGCGAATTAGAATTTCGTGCGCATGACTGTCGTTCGCACGTAACGACTGTTTTGCGCGCATGATTTAGAACGTTGTCCGTGCGCACGCAAAAAAACTTGTGCCCACGCGAATTAGAATTTCGTGCGTGTGACTTACGTTGTGCTGAACCCCACATACTTTGCACGTGCATTTGGCGTGCCGTGGCACGCGTGTTACATTTTATGTGTTACGTGTGTTACATTTATGTTGCTAGTTGCGTGATGTGATGCTATGTTGTGTCTTCGGCAACATCGTTGCTCATGCTTTTGCCTGTGCTCTTGTCTGTTCTTTGGAGTAAGTGTGTATGTGTCTGTGTCTCAAGTTGCAGTGGCAAGTAAAACGTTAAACCGTTGAAAAGAAATCAACACATATTGTGGCATCCCAACGAGCAACGCGCGACCAACAGAATGGCGTCCGGCATGTTTCGACGAAACGCTGCGCTGCGCCTTTCTGCACTTGTCAATCAACTGGACAACTTGCCAGACTACTCAAAACTGCACGGACCAAATGACACTGACGCTCAGATTGACGCCGCACTTCACAATGCGCGCTATTCGTTGATCAACAACATTCAGCGCATCAAATCGTCAATCGGCCATCTGACGCAAATCGACACAAACTGGCAGAAATGGCTTTCTGAACTGCCACCCGAGCATTTCGCCGACGAAGAGACATTCTACGACCAGCACGCCACCAACGGCTATCTGCCAATCGTCCTCCAGGGGGAGGATATCGTCGTCACGCTGGAGACGAAACTTCTCGAAGTCAACAACAAACTGACGCCGGTGACTGTCTCTGCCGCTGCGTCACCTCCAGCGCCACCGACTACCACTGTCGCTGATTCGCCATCGTTGATCAGTGAGCCATCACGCGGAGCGCCGACGGCGGCCGATTCCGATCAAGGTGTTGGTTCAACAACGACTGCTGCGATGCCGATCACCGCTGCTACGGGCACTGGTTCTGTCAGCGTGGTTGGCGACTCAACGGCTTCTGGTGTTGGCGCTTCGTTGCGGTCTGGTGTTGGCGACTCGATGGCGGCGGGTGCTGACCGTTCGCTGCTGTCTGGTGTTGGCGACTCAATGGCGCCGGGTGCTGACCGTTCATGGCCGTCTGGTGTTGGCGATTCAACGACGTCCGCTGCGGGTACTGTATCGTCAAACATGATTGGTGCCGCCGGACTGACGGCAGAAATGCCAAATCAGGTGACTGTCAGTGACTATCAGGCAATTGCCAGTTCAGTGATTCCAGTGTCTGATTCTTTGAGTGTTTCTGTGCCAGTTTCTCAGTTTTGTGGTGCCTTTGTGCAGCCAAGTGTGGTTGCTCCACAGAGCATGCAGACAGTAGTGAGCTGTCAGCCGTACAGTAGTGGTGTAGGGGGTGTATCGTCTGGCCCTTTACCGTCCCGGCCTGGTCTGCGGATTTCACCGTCCGGTGCTTTCGTCGGTATGCCCGTTGCCTGCGGTGCTGGTCCCGGTGCCCTCACCGGTGCCTTCACTGGTAGTTTAGCTACTAACGTCCCGGTATCCTACGGTGCCCTCACTAGTAGTTTAGCTACCAACCTCCCTGTGTCCCAAGGTGCTCCCACTACTAACCACGGGTTTCGCAACGCAATGCTTGGTGCCCACACTATCGCAACTGGCCACCCGCAAGTGTCGTTGCCAACCGGGCCCCTGCCCGGAGTGTCTTATTTTCAGCAACCACAGTTCAACGTCTACCCGCCGATGCAAGCGACGAATCCTGCTCCGATGAGGCAATCAGCGTGCCTGAAGCTCCCGAAACTTCCACCGATCACCTATGACGGTGACCCACTTCGATGGGCGGAATTCTGGGACCTTTTCTCCGTTTCGGTCGATCGTCAGCCGATTTCCGAAGTTGAAAAGTTTGCTTACTTGAAGGGCATGTTACTCGGCAAAGCTGCGGAAGCGATTTCAGGTATCTCGCCGTCAAACGGTACCTACGCGCAGGCGGTCGACGTCATTTATCGACGATTCGGTGATGTTGAGGTGGTCAAAGACGCGCTGTACTCTCAGCTACGATCGATACCGGTCGCGACTGACAAAGTGTCCGACATTCGTCGCGTTGCTGATACAGCCGATCGGGTGTTGCGTCAACTTCTGTGCTTGGGTGAAGACGTCGGAAGGC